>JADRCH010000231.1:2613157-2683487 GCA_019843965.1 Rhynchomys soricoides | reverse complement strand
TTCTTCTTCTTCTTCTTCTTCTTCTTCTTCTTCTTCTTCTTCTTCTTCTTCTTCTTCTTCTTCTTCTTCTTCTTCTTTTTGCATATTAAACCAAAATGGAGGAATGTTAGCATTCCTTCTAGCCTCCATCCAACAGTTACCTAGTAATAGCCATGTTGGGCTGGCTTACTATAAAAGGGGCTGTTTTTCTTCCCCTCCTCGCTGTCTTATTCTCTCTGATTCTCTTCTTTTCCTGACCCGTTTCTCCCACTCTCCCCATAACCCTAAGAGCTCCTCCTCCTCCTCTTCCTTCTCCTCCTCTTCCTCCTCCTCCTCCTCCTCCCTTTTTGTATTTAAATATTAAAAGAACTCTAACTGAAAAAATAATCTAATGTAAAAATCTTACAGAAGTCACATGCTGACAAGGAGAGTTTGAAGACTTTCCCATCCTGATATGTGAAGTAATGCTGGATTTTAATTGCAACACAGTTAGAGCTTTTTATATCAAATTAGTTTTCATTGATGGTGTTGGTCTTGGCAGAGAGCACGGAATTTGTGAGCTGAAACCCTCAAGAGTATATGAACATGCTATTACAGATTTTCATGCAAATTGAAACTCTTGCTTCATTTTCCATTTCTAGAATCAAAGATTAAGGGTAATAAAGCTTTTAAAATTTAGCTAAATTAGTTAAATGCATTTCATAACATCAAACCCTCTTTTATCAGAGGTTACACTACACAAGTATTCACCACTTTAGATAATTATTCACAAGGTAATAAGTGCATCACATTTGTTGGTGCAGATCATCTACAGTTATGACTCTCTTACAGAATTTTGATAACTTTTCTATGCCATACCTGTACCATAAATGTAGCTGTCAATTCTCCATCATTAAGTCGACTTGAATACTGAGTCAAAATCTTTGCTTTTTTCATGTTAATAAAAACATTTTGAATTTGTGCTACCTAAAACAGTTGTTTTGGCATAAAGAATTTTTTTCTGGAAAAGGCATTCTGTTCTACATCAATACAACTAACAAGTGTTCAAACTTTAGAACATTGATCGGAGTCATCTTGTTGTAATAAATACAATAACAGCATAAAGCCAAAAATTAAAAGCATAAGTATACCCATAATTTATTTTGTGTATACTCATATATTAGGTTGTAATTGGAGGAGTAGCTAGATTAGTAGAGCTTACTTAGCATGTATAAAGCCCACACAATCCACAGTAACGCATTAGGCAGTTTTCAAGGCAAAGACTTTCAATCCCAGTACTCAAAAATAAAGGCAGGAGGATCAGGAGTTCTAAGTCATCTTCAATTATGCAGCCAGTTTGAGGGCAGCTTGAGCTGAGTAGGACCTTAACAAGAGTGAGTGAGTGAGAGAGAGAGAGCTTAGCTCAAAGAATAAACATGTAAACACTTGTGCTGAAGTGTCTATCAGAACATAGGGAGACAACCGGTAGAGCTTTATTGAGAAACTTATGCTTCCTATAACAGTCACAATCTTATTTTTTTTCATTTGAGTGAAGTTTACATCTTCATTTTGTAGTTAAGACTATCATGAAAATCTAATTTTAAAATGCAATATATGTTTGACCTTTACATGGAAACACAACATTTTTTTCTTTCCTTAATGACAGGGATACAATAATGTCCTTGGATCTGTTTGTTTTGTACACTTTTCTATACACTAAAGTAAACACCTTTCAGTCCTCATTGCTGCTCCCCAGGAAGCAGCTGTTCTTTTCCACATAGCAAAAGGGGAATCTGAGGCTCCACCAGGCAATCAGAGGCAGTAGTTACACAGTAGGGATCAGCACTGGAGATCAGAATTGAATGCCCTGGCTGCTCGCTAGTAAGGTGATACAAATCCACATGCTGCTGAACATTTTTTTCCTATTACCTAGATGAGGAATTGCAGCTTCATAAATTTTGCTTGCTCTCTTTCATCACATCTTTTTAAACATTTTCTAGTAGCATCATGGAGAGTACTTCCATGGTCTAGATACTCAGCCAATTGTTGTTTTGGCTTTGACTATATTTCCTTTATTTGATTATCTAAATCAACAAATCTATGTATAAAAATGAACTTTGGCTTCTGTCTTTCATTGTGCTTTAAGTTTTCCCTATTTACTTATAAAAGATTAAAGAGGTACAAAAATGTGTTTCAAAAGTTACTTTTTAGATACTTACCATGTTTCCCTGAAATATGAATATTATATAATAGACAAGGAAAATTTATTGATATCATGAAATTAACATGAATATAAAGCTGTAATTCTGCACTCATTTGCATTTTTCAATTACAATACCTTTTGATGTGTGATTACATTCAAAAGCATTTTTACTGAGTTTTCATGATGCAGTTTACTTTAACCTGTAGGAGTTTCATAAACCAGTGCAGTTTTTTAATTATTTGACACTTCAAAAAAGGCTGAGTTGATAATTTTTGCATAATGTCACCACTTTTGTCCTGCCTATTGTTTCCTCATGAATTCTACCTAGAGTAGAGACTAATGGAGCTTATTCTGTCAATTTGTGTTCTTACTGATGAGGTCAAACTTGATAAGCTGGTTCAGAGGGTAGCAGCCAGGTTTCTCAGTGTTGGCATTTTTCCTTTGGGATGACATCTTCTGAAAATTCATTGCGACTTTGCAATATTTGTCACTACCTTTTCCACCACTCATGTTAATGTCTGATGATTTCCTAAAGTTACTCTCCCTTCTAAATTGATTTTATGGTGCAATGAGTTTTCCCTTCTCTTTGCATGTACATAGTTATTACTCGTGAGATTATTGACTCATTCATGGAACTCTTGGACCCATGAAGTCTTCCATGAAATATGCTTGATAAATTACCCTTTCTATAACACATCTTCACATTGTCTCACATTTAGCATTTGCAGATCTCTCACTAGTTTTCTAGTGTATGTGTGTGCTTTCAGAAATCTCAGAATTTGAGAGCATGAGTATCATATACATACTCAGTAAAACTAAGTCAATGGAGAATATTAAATTTTGCTCATTGTACATTGGTCTTTCATTTCTCCTATTGACGAATGAACATGGTTTTTTGTTTTGCTTCCATTTTCTTCTGTTTTGTTTGACTTTCCTCTTTGAAACAGCATTCTAGGATAGATCAGAGACTGGCCTGGAACTTGAGATCCTCCTTGCTTCAGTGTTTTAAGTACTAATAGCCTGGCATGTGCCATGATGTTTGGCATGGAAGCATTTTTCATAAACAGACAACAGTTTCTTTGCAATATGATTTGTGAGTTGTTCTGTAGTTGATCCTTTATATTTTGATATCCTTATACTCTTTCTAGTCATGATTTTTAATATAAAGAGTATTGCATGATAATCTTTTTAAAACTATTTAAGATTTTCACTGAGAAATATTCTCTACATTCAAGAGGCTCTCTGGGTTTCACACCCAGTACAATAAATACAAAAACAAAAATAAAAACCACAGTTATGTCTTTGATTCATGGGTGGAGGCTTATCCTAGTGGGAAAATTATACATGTGTAAATTGTTTCTTATAACTGTATTATACTTTAAAACTGCATTTACTGTATAACTCATCATTTATCTATTACTTTACATTTTTTTAACTTATTGAATGTCTGTATTTTTCTCGTAAATATGAGTCTGCTTGCTATTTATGCCATCTTTTTATTTACATGGTTTTATGTTAAACTTAATATCTTACAGGCTAGCAACTCTTTAACGTAGCCTTACAAGATAGATTATTTATTATTGCATATGAAATTTAGATTATTCTCTTAAGATATAAAATCATGTTGTCATACTTAAATCTTCCTAGCTTCATACAAGGAATACCTGCTCATATATGAATACTTGAGGTTTCTTCTATTTCTAATAACAATATGATTCTGTGTAAGTGCAAGTCTTTTTTAAAAAGACCTTAAAAATCATAACATTATTTTTCATATTCAGACTGTTTTTGGTAAGATTACTAAGAAGCCTTTTATGTCTTTTTGGATTAGCTCATTTAAGATTTTTATGTCATGTTTTGCTTTTTGTTGAAAAATATTAATTTATTTAAGTTTATGTCTTGAGGCTTACAGTGTAGACCAGAAGCAGAGAACTTTTCTGGTACGTACAAGGCCTAGTGTTCCATCCCCTTCACCATAAAGTCAATCACCAATCAATCAATTACACGTAATGCATTTTCCACCTGGAATCCTTCATGTGTGGTTTTCTCCTTTGACTCTCACTTACAGCACAAACATTCCCACCAGTATCCAGCATTAAACCTTGGGACCTTCTTTCTCATTGCCATAGTTCTAATTTGCCTTACTTCCTGGCAGTAAAATGACCAAATACCTCCATTTGATGACTAAAGAAGCAAAGCAACATTGTCTCAATGATTTTTAACACAAGACTATTCCACAGATGTTCTGTTTGGGTCAGAATCCATTAATTTAGTAGGAGTTCCTGAGATGTCTTCAATTTTCTGGAGTTTTCAGATATTCTTGCAGAGTCAAACACATTGTCTCTCATTAATCTTTTAATTTCCTACTGCATGGTGACATACTAAACTCCCTTTATTATTTGTTTGTGATTTCTCCTCTACATTGAGTCCTTTATTAGTTTGCTCATGCAGTCAGTGTTTGGATTATTTATTAGTTCAGCCATTTTTGTTATTTATAATTGATTGCATTCAATCCTTATCTTTATTAAATCCATCATCCTCTGTCCCCTTAGCTGTTACTTGTTTTACATTTTCTGTTTTCAATTAAAACCCCTGATCTTTATCTCCTAACTTTCTACATGAACAGTTAGCTGTGACAACTGGTAATGTATTGATTGTATAATGGGCTTAGACTTTTGTTTTCACTTAAATTGTTTTTTAAAATGGTGCTACATATTTCAGATATTTAAATATTTTCTGCCGTATTTTATTCCTGTCTCAGTTCATGATTAGATGATTCTGACACCTCTGCTCCACTGAGACACTGTCTGTGGCTTAAAATTTGGTGAAATTTATGAATATCCTTGTGCATTTCATTAAAGGGCTCAGCCACTGTTGTTTAGAACAATATTTAAAATGTATCATTTTGAGATTTTTAAGTAAGATTTCCACTTATTTTGCTTAATCCCAAAACTCACTGTGATTTTTTTTGACAGATTATAAGGTAGATAATTACAAGATTAGTTAGAATAATCAGCAAAAATTTTATTTTTAAAAATTGTTCTTTATTTTTTTTGAAAATTCTACATATTATGCAATGTATCTTGGTCATATCTCTCCCCCAAATTTGTTGTTTTAGATTTTTATCATTTAAAATAATATTTAAATCTAGATATATTTTGATGATATGCCTCCCTTCCCCTAAGTGCTTCCAGATCCTCTCCTCTTCTTACTCACTGAACTTTAAGTTCTTCCTCATAAAAAACAACAATAGAAAACAAAATACAACACAAAACAACTACAAAAAAACCAGACATACAATAAAAGAAAAAAGGAAATAAAAGACCAACCTATAACCAAATGAAACCACATATACCCAAAAACTGTGAAGTTCATTATTTGTTGGTCAATGGTTCTTGAACATGCGATGTGCCCTGGAGTGGTTGATATCCCAGTTTCACTACATTGGAGAAACTTGATAGTCTCTCTCCCAGCAGGTATAAATGATCATTCAGTTGTTAATCTTTACCCTAGTGGCTAGGTATTCATTCATTCATTCATTCATTCCTTAAAAATATATGTAAACAAAATGTGAGATAAAACATAAACTATTGCATCCAAATTGTGCAGGAAAACCAACAAGAAAAGGGGCCTAAAAGAAGACATAAGAGTCAGAGACTCACTCATTTTCACACTCAGGAATCCCATAAAAACGGTAAATAGGAAACCATAATATAAATTCAGAGGACCTGTGCATGCTGCTTCAGTTTCTGTGCATGCATATGATCTTTGCTTCTGTGGGATTAGAGGACCTTGCTTCCTTGGTGTCCTCCATCCCCTCTGGCTCTGACATTCTTTATGACTTCCTTCTTCTTCTTCTTCTTCTTCTTCTTCTTCTTCTTCTTCTTCTTCTTCTTCTTCTTCTTTTTCTTCCCTCCTCCTCCTCCTCCTCCTCCTCCTCCTCTTCCTCCTCCTTCTTCTTCTCCCTGAGCTTTAAGGGGATGGATTTCATTGGAACATCCCGTTTAGGACTCCTAGGGCTCCTACTCTCTGAGTAATGTTTGTCTGTGTTTCTCTGCACTTGTTCCCACCTGCTGCAGAAAGAACCTTCTTTGACAGTAGTTGAAGAAAGCACTGATCTATGAGTATAGTAAAATCCCAGGAGATTTTTAATCACTACATTTCATTTCCTCTCCTGTCCTATCCTCTATCCTGTCCTGCCCTGTCCTATCCTGTCCTGCCCTGCCCTGCTCTTTCTTTTCCCTTTTGAAAAAACAGTATCTTGGGGGGTTGCCCTTTGTTCTTGTGCTAGCAATACTCAGATTATTGATCACCCAAGCAGTGTCAGGCAAGGGTTACATCTCATGGAATGGGTCTTAAGTCAGACCAATTATTTTTTGGTTGCTCTCATTTTTTGTATTCTGTTGGTAAAGCTTAGATTTCCCTTTGAGTTTTCTTTATTGATTATGTTTCCTCTTTCAGGTCTTGAGTAGTTTTATTTATTTTCTTCCATTGTTTGTAATTTCACAGATTTCTATATTTCATATCCATAAAGACTGTTTTAAGTTCTTTTACTTGTGCTCCAAATTTATTGAAAATTTTAAAGCTTGATGTGGTGGGTTTGCTGGGCTTTACTGAAGACATAGTGTCTTAGCTATTTTTGATCATGATTTTTATGCTGATGTCTAGGCATCTGGGGTTGGGAAGGCTATAATTCCTGGCGCTAATATTCACTCTTATCTTTGTTGTTGGAGATGTTTTGTTCCTTAGTTTCTGTTTTCTCCCTTGTCCTTAGGATAATTAGGTGGCTGTGTGCTGCCTCTAGGAAAATCTTCTAGGGTCTTGATAGGTATGACCACAGGTTCCTTGGTGGGAATAGCCTGTTTGTTCACAAGATGTGTCTGCTGGAGCTCTAAGTTTAATTTTTTAAATCTTTAACTTTTTTGCCTTCCACTCACTCAAACATGTCTGTGTATATTCTGTGTCTGTCTATTTCTTAAATAGAATCCTTTCATATGGTTTCATGTAAATAGATTGAATTGATTCCATAGTTAATAGTTACTTTTGTTGTTTTCAATATTTCATTATTACAAACAAGCAGCCAGAGAGATATATATACACAAATGGATATATGAATATGTACTTTGTGTTCATGCTGCACATACATATAGATCCCAACTGGCAATTTCATCATACAAACTCATTTCCATTGAAAAGTACTGCTTCTCTGGATGCTCATTTCAAAGTTATATAATTTAGAATATCGTTACCTAGTTTCACCTTGTCTCAAAAACACATTGCAAAATTTGTTTATGCTGCTTCAATTTTAATCAAATTAGTTTTATTGTAATTTTCATTGACATAATTGTTAGGACATATTAATTATGCAAATTTATGGGAAATATTCACCCGTTCAAGCCTTGATCAGATTAGCTTTCTTTCTGCCCTCTCTTTCCTTTCCCCTCTCCACTTCCATCTGATTATGTTTTTCTCATGTCATTTTATGTGTATTCATTTGCTTGCATTTGTATATGTATGTGTGTGCATGTGTGTGTGTGTGTGTGTGTGTGTGTGTGTGTGTTTGTGTGTGTCATGTACATGTGGAGGTGAAAAGAGGGCATCAGATCCTCTCGAACTGGAGGTATAGATGGTTGTGAGCTACCAAGTAGGTTCTGGGAATTGAACCAGTGTCCACTGGAAAATCAGCCAATATTTTAACCAGCTTCTCTTCTACCATTTAGGAATGCCTTTTTACTATATTCAGGCCAATTGTTCTGTTCTACTTCTATGTGTGACAGCAAACAGGATTCTCATCTTTCTTTGTTTGATTTATTTTACTTAACATATTTTCCATTTTTATTTATTTTCCTGAACATGACATTTTTGTTTACTTTCTGCTAAGTAATATTCCATTGTGCATTCATATTTTCTTTTTATATTCTTCGGTTGTTCAGCACTTGTGCTGATTCTACAGTACAGATTTTGTGAGGCAATAAACAATAAACAGAGGCCTGAAGGTATTCTTTATGTACAGTGACAACTTCCTTTAGCTATATACTTAGGAGTGTAATGTCTGGGTCATATGGTAGTTCTGTTTTCTATTTCTAGAAAACAACCTACACTTTTTGCAGGTCTTGCATGACATTTCTCACCCACTAGCAGTATTTACCATCTCTTTACAACCTCACCAGACTTTGTATCTTAAAAACACTGTCTGTTCTACTTGTTTGTTATTTTCAGAGGGTCTTGGATTGTAATTGTCATCTCAAATTTTTGATCTTCCTGCTTTGGTTTTCTTTCTTTCTTTCTTTCTTTCTTTCTTTCTTTCTTTCTTTCTTTCTTTCTTTTTTTTTTGGAGATAGGGTTTCTCTGTATAGCCCTGGCTGTCCTGGAACTCACTCTGTAGACCAGACTGGCCTCGAACTCAGAAATCCACCTGTCTCTGCCTCCCAAGTGCTGGGATTAAAGGCGTGCGCCACCACTGCCCGGCCAGTTTTGGTTTTCTAATAGCCAGAAATAGAAGCATACCCTCCAATGCCCAGTTTTATTAATTTTGTTTCTTTTACCTCCCTTGGCTCATCAGTTAAAATTGAGGGCTAGTGAAGATTGGAGTCAGAACAAAGATAAAGCTCACATAAGCATGGCTTTTAGCAGAGTACTTATATCAAGAGTGCTTTTTTGCAAAGTCAAATGACCACATTGAATCAGCTTCATCTAAATGCCCTAATTTGTCAATACAAACAGTCACAATTTCTGCTCTTGCCATTATTGTCATTATAGATTTCCCCTCCTCTTTGATGTACTCTGCTTTGTGATTTTCTGTGTTCATTGTACATTATTATAATTACAAAAATATACTACCATAAAGATATCTGATTTTAAAGCTAGAGCTTAGAAATACACATGAGTATTCACAGTTTCACACTGTTCTCTGCACCTCCTTCACACCAATATTCCTTCCATAGGATAACATGTTTTATAAACTGGGGTCAGCTCTGGCTCTGCTTGCCTTAAATATCTCTGTGGGGTAGAGTTGCCTTTGGTACAAGAGGATTATAAAAAATTCATGATGAATAAGCTATTACACAGGAGAGAGTTTGTTATCCTCAATTCCCAAAGTCTCTGTTGGCATATAGACCATACCTCTAGGCTCCTCCCAACAGCTACCTAGGAACTGCTTGCTCCATCACCTGCCCTCATTGCCTGCCAGGTATGAGCCAGGTATGGCAGCCTATAAAAATTGCTCACTATCCCCCCTCTGTTCCTGGACAGCTTTTCTTTTATTTCTCTCTTTCTGTCCTCTTCTATCCCTACCCCCATGCCTGTTCTTGGATTTTACTCTTTCTCCAAGTCCTCACTCCATTTCTCCACAATAAACATCCCTTATATTTGGTCTGTCATAGTGTGTGATTTGTCACAGGGACACGTTGGCGTGGACCTAACCTGCCACATTATATTTCTTTCTTCTTTTTTTAAAATTATCTTTAATCTCTTTTTTTACAGTCCAGTCATTATCCCCCTCCCAGTCTGCCCTCCGAGAGTTCCTCATCCCATTCCTTCTTCTTCATCTCCAAGAGGAGGTCCCCACCCTCCCCTCACCCCATCAGGTCTACCCACTCCCTGGGTCCTCAAGTCTCAAGGGGTTAGGTGTATCTTCTCTCACTGAGGCCAGACCAGGCAGTCCTCAGCTGTATACACATATGGGGCCTTGTATCAGCTAGTATACGCTGCCTGGTTGGTGGCTCAGTATCTGAGAGATCTCGTGGTCCAAGTTAGTTGAGACTGATGGTCTTCCTTTGAGGTTTCCCTCCTCCTCAGCTTCTTCCAGACTTTCCCTAATTCAACCACAGGAATCCCTGGCTTCTGTCCTTTGGTAGGGTGTACATATCTGCTTCTGACTCTTTTTGCTGCTTGTTGGACCTCTCAGAGAACAGTCATAATAGGCTCCTGTCTGTAAGCACACAACAGCACCAGTAATAGTATCAGGCCTTGGAGCCTCCCTTTGAGCTGGATCCCAATTTGGACCGGTCATTGGACATCCTTTTCCCGCAGTCTCTTCTCTGTTTTAGTCCCTGCAGTTATTTTAGACAGGAACCACTCTGGGTCATAGTTTTTGACTGTAGGATGGCAACCCCATCCCTCCATTTGATGTCCTGTCTTTCTGTTGGAGGTAGACTCTAAAAGTTACCTCTCCCTACTGTTGGACATTTCATCTATGGTCCCTCCATTTGAGTCTTGAGCATCTCTCACTGCTCAGGTCTCTGGTACATTCTAGAAGGTCCATCCACTTCCTACCTTCTGAGGTTGCCCGTTTCCATCCTTTCTTCTAGCCCTCAGGGCTTCACTCATGTTCTCTCCCATACCTGATCATGGTTCCCTTTTCTCCTTTCTGTCCCCTCTCCCACCCAGGTTCCTCCTTCCTTCTGCGACCCCCCTCCCCATTATTGCTTTACCCTTCCTTTCAAGTTGGATTGAGGCATCATCTCTTGGGTCTTTCAGCTTGTTAACCTTCTTGAGTTCTATAGATTGTATCTTGGGCATTTTGTATTTTTTGGCCAATATCCAATTATTAGTGAGTACATACCATGCGTGTCCTTTTGAGTCTGAGTTACCTCACTCTGGATATTTTCTAGTCCTGCAAAACTCAAGATGTCCTCATTCTTAATAGATGAATAGTATTCCATTGAGCAAATAAACCACAATTTCTGTATCCTTTCTTTTGTTGTGGGACATCTGGGTTGTTTCTAGCTTCTGGCTGTCACAAATAATGCCACAATGAACATAGTGGAACATGTGCTCCTGTGGAATGGTGGGGCATCTTTTTGGTATATTCCCAACAGTGGTATAGCTAAGTCTTCAGGTAGCTCTACTTCCAATTTTCTGAGAAACCTCCAATTGATTTCCAGAGTGGTTGTACCAGTTTGCAATCCCACCAGCAGAGGAGGAGTGTTCCTCTTTCTCCACATTCTTGCCAACATGTACTGTTACCTGAGTTTCTGATCTTAGCCATTCTGATTGGAGTAAGTGAAATCTCAGGGTCATTTTGATATGCATTTCCCTGATGACTAAGGGCTTTGAACATTTCTTAAAGTGCTTCTCATCCATTCGAGATTCCTATGTTGTGAATCCTCTATAGAGTTCTATACCCTATTTTTTGACTGGGTTGTTTGAATTTTTGGAGGTTAACTTCTTGAGGGTTTTTTGGGTTTTTTTTTTTTTTTGTATTTTGGATATTAGTCTTCTATGGGACATCAAGTTAGTGAAGATTTTTTCCCAATTTGTAGGTTGATGATTTGTCCTATTGTCTACATCATTTTCCTTATGGAAGCTTTTCAGTTTCATAAGGTCCAATTTATCAATTCTTGACCTTAAAGCCTGAGCCATTGGAGTTCTGTTTAGTAATCCTCCTACCCTGGTGCCAATGAGATTGAGGCTTTTTCCCATTTTCAGTTCTATGAGATTCAGTGTATCTGGTTTTATGTTGAGGTCCTTGATCAACTTGGACTTGAGCTTGTGCAAAGTGATAAATACGAATCTATTTTATTTTTCTACATACTGACTTCCAGATAGACCAGCACCAATTATTGAAGATGCTTTCTTTTGCCCATTATATATTTTTGGCTTGCTTGTCGAAGATCAAGTGTTCATAAGTGTGTGGTTTTATTTCTCAGTCTTCAATTCTATTCCATTGATCAACCTTTCTATCTCTGTACCAATACCATGGAGTTTTTATCACTATTGCTCTGTAGTATAGCTTGAGGTAAGGGATGATGATTTTCTCAGAAGTTCTTTTATTTGAGGATTGTTTTCACTATCCTGGTTTGGTTTTTTTAATTTTTTTTTCCAAATGAAATTGAGAATTGCTCTTTCCATGTCTTCAAAGATTTGGGTTGGAATTTTGATGGGATTTGCATTGAATCTGTAAATTCCTTTTGGTAGTATGGCCATTTTTTACTATGTTAATCCTACCAATTCCATGAGCATGGAAGATCTCTCCATTTTCTGAGGTCTTCTTCAATTTCTTTCTTGAGAGACTTAAAGTTCTTGTCATACAGATCTTTCACTTGTTTGATTAGAGTCACACCAAGATACTTTATATCATTTGTAACTATTGTGAGGATTTTTTCCCTATTTTCTTTCTCAGTATATATATTATCTCTTATATAAAGGAAAGCTAATTGATTTGTTTGAGTTAATTTTATATCCTGCCACTTTGCTGATATTGTTTATCAGCTGTAGAAGTCCTCTGGTAGAATTTTTGGAGTTGCTTATGTATACTATCATATCATCTGCAAATAGTGATAACTTGACTTTTTCTATGCTAATTTGTATCCCCTTGATCTCATTTTGTTGTTTTATTGCTCTAGGTAGAACTTTCAGTACTATATTGAATAGATATGGGGAACATAGGCATCCTTGTGTGGTCCCTGATTTTAGTGGGATTGTTTCAAGTGTCTCTTCATCTTATTTGATATTGGCTGTTCATTTGTTGTATGTTGCTTTTATTATGTTTCGGTATGGGCCTTGAATTCCTGATCTTTCCATCACTTTTAACATGAAGGGGTGTTGTATTTTGTCAAGTTTTTTTTCAGCATCTAATCAGATCATCATGTGACTTTTTTATTTGAGGTGGTTTATTTAGTGGATTACATTAAGTGATTTTTGTATATTGAACCAAACAACCTTACATCCCTGAGATGAAGCCTACTTGATTGTGCTGAATGATAGTTTTGATGTGTTCTTGGATTTGGTTTGCAATAATTTTGTTGAGTATTTTGCACTGATATTCATAATTGAAATTGGTCTGAAGTTCTCTTTCTTTGTTGGGTCCTTGTGTGGTTTAGGTATCAGAGTAATTATGACTTCAGAGAATGAATTAGGTAGTGTTCCTTCTGTATCTATTTTATGGAATAGATTGAGGAGTGTTCTTCTTAGCTCTTCTTTGAAGGTCTGATAGAATTATGAACTAAAGCCATCTGGCCCTGGACTTTTTTTTTTTGATTGGGAAGATTTTATATTATATTTCATAATAGTCTTCAAGCAGTTTAAATACAATATTTATAGTTTCCCCCAATTTCACAAATTCAAAGAATTTGCCTGGACTTCCCAAACAAGACAGATAGTCATTGCTCAGACCAAAGCAAAAGATTTCTATTCAGCTGCCCTTAAAATTTCTTATTCAGGTCTACAGAGCATCCCTAGGAAAAAGAGCATTCACCAAGAATCAAAGCACCACACATGAAATTTCAGCAACTTGGTACATTTCAGGTAATGTAGGCTTTTAAGACATTTTACGATGTATCCAGTTCTGGGCAAAATTTACTGTTTAAATAAGCACCATGGACTAGTTTCAGAGACTACAAGGTGTAACTTACTAACAGAGATGGCCAGCAAAATAATCTGGAAAAATGGTGAAGAAAAAAGATGCATTGGGTCTGAGTTAAGCCATCAAAGAAAGCAAGAGGTAGCTTTGCTGCAGAGCATTTTAGTACAGGCTTTGTTACTGTAGCAATCACAGACAAAGGGTCTTGATCCAGAGAAACTAAATTCACCCCCAACCCAGGCCCCAACAGAAGACTGGAGACATATAGGGAAAATGAGGTGTGGATGTTCCCATAGAAACCAGCAGGAATCCTCCTTTGCAGCCTTATTGCCTCCTATCTATTATTCCCTTCCATTTCATTTCCTTCCCCTCCCTCCCTTCCACTCCTTTTTCCTCATCTTCTCTTCCTTCCCCTACCCTGCCCCTCCCTTTCCTTTTCCACCTTTCTTTACTGTAAAATGTCTACTTATGTGAAGCATGGGTACCAATTCTGATTCCTTGGAGCAAGAGCTAATGAAACACAAAACCCAATGAGCCTTCAAGTATTATTAAAGGAGTACTCTTGTCCAGGAAAGCAGACAAGAACAGCAGGAAGATATAAATGAAGATACGGTTTTGAGAGGTCTAGACCAGAGTGAGCCCTCTGAGTCAGCAGATCTGATGTATGAGATTTGTATTTATATTTCTCTATTTGTGATTATGGATTGTCTCTATTTACTCCCCAGCAGGGTAGAACATACAGGTTAAGGAAGATTCTCCACCTAAAGTGGAATATAGTGAACCCAGAGCAATAAGAACATAGAGCAGCTGGCAGATACTTGAATGAGCCAGGTCTAGCACTCTGGATAGAATACCCATAACTCATGCTTCCTGTTCCCTATCACCTCTGTGATGCTGTGAGAAGCAGAAAAGAGGGAAAAAGTACTGCAGAGAGGGAAAGAACAATTTCAAGCTTGGAGCAGTTTTACTCCCTTACCATCATTGAGTAAAGATTTTCAAAGTTAGTTACTAGGTGGTTTCTTAGATGTCAAGAATTATTTTTCACAGGTCAGCATTTTTTTGTATGTTTTAGAAGAATACATACCTTCTCAATTTATATCTGTGACTTAATCAATTATTGCTTTTGTAGAATTTATGCATATTATGCATTGGCTGACAACTAAAAAGAAATAATTCATTCGCAGCCATTTTAAAGAAATGAATCGTTGGGTTTTTACCAGGTCTCTCAAAGCAGTTACTGGTAAATTTGAACCATGATAGAATAGGACAAAAGCAATTCCAATTTCACTGGGCAGTATGCCTTCATAAAGAAAGACCTGAGGCTCTGTACTAAGGGGAGATAAATGGTCTTTCCTAAATGCCCATTGGCTGATAAAAACAAAATTCATTTGGATTTCCCTGGAGCCTGTCCTGAAGTTTCATAATGATATTAACTGCTGAGAGGTTCAGAGAAATGGTTCAATATGCACACACAAAATAACCCCCCCCCACACTCACACATACACATTTTCAAGAAAATCTTTACAAGCTTGATAAATCCTGTGTTTGGGTAATAAAGGATCAGTATCTGAAAGCAAAACCACATCTGACTTTTGTCACTGTGCCCACAGGACACAGCTCATGTTTTCAGTGCAGGCACAGCTTGAATCATATGATGACAGGGAGCATTCTTACATGTGGGATCAACAGCTGTTACTCATTGCAATTAGCAGTTTCTGAAGTTGATTCCAAATGAGATACTCTTCACTTTTCATACCAGTTCACAGTTAATGGATACAAGGGCAAGTTGTCTTTGTTGTGGACAAATGTACAACATTTTGTTTGCAGAGAACTGCAAGGTCCACTCACCCGAAGGCAGGAAAGGAAGGACTGTAGAGTCAGCTTTAATATGTATTCCACTTTTATGAAAAGAGATACCTTCTTAAGTATGATGCTGAGCACTTTCATGCCACCTCTCTCCATCCATATCCCACGAAAGACACAGAAATCATCTGGGTCTATTCTATCTGCCTTACACCTTGTATTTTCATACTGTGCAGACCAGAAGGTCTGGGCATATGTTGATTTCAAAGAGCTCTTTGTCTCAAAATCAAAGGGTAAAGGTGAATAATTTAAAAACAAATTCTACTTTTAAAAGTATAGCAATGCGTAGGAAACAGTAGTAGGACTAGATTGAGTAAGGATAACACTCAGGGAAGGTGCAGTGATCCTTTGTTTATGCTACCTTGACAGAAGCAAACTAAACCACGGTGAATCTGAAAAAAAGTTCAGGTTTTGAAAGAACTGCCATAATACTAAGTTGTTTTATATCCTTTAACTATTTTCTCTCACTTTCCATTCCTGGGGTGCCTGTGCATTGGTAAATCCAAAGGAAGCAGTTAGAGTAAGCATATGCTTTCACATAGACATTCTATTTCCAGCAAATTTACTCTGCATTTTAAACATGTGCAAAGAAAAATGCTACAATATGCCTGACATCCTTTTAATAAAGGATGATATAGTATAAATAGACAATCATATTCACAAACTAAAGTTCCCTTGCCTATACAACACAAAGCTTTGTAGCCATAGAAAAAGGCATAGCTGCTTAAAGTACAATCATAGACTTTCATTAAGACGTTTCAGAATCCTTTTTAAAACCTTGAATTTTAACACAGGACATGAACCAAAAGGAGCTTAACTTCTCTTTGTTTCATTTTTATCCTACATACCTGAAGATGACAGCATTATTTCTCCTAATATTACTCAGAAGATTGTTTGAGTAACAGCTTTTAAATCAGTTAGAGGGGTGTGGAGCACATCATGTCCCCTGAACTTAGAACAAGCAGGTGTGAATTGCCTTGTAAGGGTGCTGAGAATAGAATTCTAGTCCTCTACAGGAGATGCACATGCTTAATCCACAACTGTTACCTAGCTGAATGGTATGTTGGCTATTATTATTCTTGAGACAATTTTCCTATGTGGAAGAGAAACTGTCAAAATATTGCCTGTGCTTCTTTTCCTAGGAAGTGGGAAATTTGTGTGCTTATTTTTATTTACTGTGGTGTATCATATTTTTTAGACAGTTAATCAAAACCTATCCTCCTTGATTGTTTCTGATAGGAGAACTCAGATGAATAGGTTTTGCTTTTTATTTCCTATTGAGTTTAATTGTGTTCAAACCATCCACCTTCCATGATTTCAGATCTTTTTAGTCTGTCAATGTTCTTCTATGGTTCAGAATTTAGTCTTTCTTGTAATATTTCTTGTGGGCACTTGAAAAAAAGCTAAGTTTGTGAATATTGGTCATTATTTAATTAATATTAACTAGACAATTTTGATCAAAAGTATATCTAGTATCACTTTAATCACTTGCTGATTTATTCAAATTGTTCTATATTTGTGGAGACAAGTGTTTATCTCTTAGCTAATGTGTTTTTGTCTTTTAACTGTCTTATAACTATTGATATATTAAGACTGGAGTCCTCTTTCATGTTTGGATTCTGTTTGTTCTGCCAGCCTGCGAAGTGATACTTATCCATATCTTTGATTTTTTTTCTTCTAAACTCTTTGTTATCTCAAGGTATTACATGGTGCATGGATATCATAACTTTGTGAACAAATATTAAGTATAGTAAATGGACTTTGGGAGGCTGCAAAAGTGCCTTATAGATTAAGAATGCTTGCTTATCTTTGAATTTGCAATACCCACTGGGAAGCCCACAACTGCATGTAACCCCAGCTCCAGTGGATATTACACCCTCCTCTGGCCTTTGCCATGACCTGCACGTACAAATACATGTGCAGACACATACACGAATGTATACATGTAGATACATAAACAGATCTTCAATATCATTTTTCCTTTACCATTGATATAATTTAGAAAGTCAGGACAAGAAACCTGTGCTTCTCCTTGGTTCCTTCATCATGTTCCTACCTCCAAATCCACAAAAGATGCATGTGATCTTAAGTATTATGTCATTCTTCAGACCCCAAGGTCTTCAGTTAGACTGTCTTCTAAGAACTTTCTAATTTGGTTTATATTTCTTTTTCTTTTTTTAATGCTCGGGGATTTTTATTGCACTTTATCAAGTATAAATAAAATTATGCTTCACAGACATATTCTTAAAATCAGAAGTTCTATATCATATTTTTAAAACATCTTCTTTGATCTACTTTTTCAATAATAATTCTTGAGTGATTATGTGCATGGTGTGTTTTGAATAGGGAAGAATTTATACTATATTATACAATTATCTCTCCTAATTAAAAGGAAACCTAATAGTATACACATATATGGGCTATAGATCCAACAAACTCACTCAGCTCCATACAATTCTCATATTCATTTTTTGGGTAGACAATTACATTTTATACTGATAGAAACTATTTTATTTCATCTTAACCAAGCAAGCAACCTTTCATTTACTTTTTTTTTTAAAGAAAAACTGAACTAAATTGGAAATCTAAAAATGAGCATTATAATATCACAATGTTAAAATTTTTCATGATTTAATCATTGCGCTAATTCTCAGGTCTGTATCATTCCCCAGCTCACAGCACTTGGCATGCAACTGGCATCATTAGATGCTATTTAATCATGTTCCCTGAATTTCATTTTAAATTCTAAGAAAAAAGTAAGGACTTTTGACTTTTTCACTCTCACCTGAAGAAAATACTACTTTATTATGTGACAATCAATTCCGTGCAATGGGATGCTCATAAAAACATGTGCTCGGATATGGCTTCAGCAACAGTAGCTGTTCCAATGTCTAGTCAGGGTTAGAGTGAAACATTTTGGAAGTGCCCACATCTGGATGACAGCTGGGTAGCTGGTAGAATTTATGGTACCTGTCCACTCTTGTGGTCCTATCTTTCACATAGCTATGATATTGTTGCTATATATTGTTGTTTATAGTGGAGATAAGCATAAAATAGGCACAGAGGGAACAGTATTAAAAAATGCTTTAAAAGTAGTGACTAACATTTGCTCATCTAGGCCCATTGAAATGGAAATTTGAGCATAACAATTCAATCATAAGGAACAAGAGTTGGATTTGCATGACTTGTGCTCAGGACACAGGGACCTAGGAGCAGCCTGGGACAGGAGCCTTCCTGTTTATGCCAGTAGTCTGTGCTATGCGGCTCCATACCCAAATAGCACAGGAAAAGAGCTACCCTCCCACGAGTGTGGACAAGCCTGTCATGAGGGTAAGGCCAGCACCTCTGCTCAGAGGGACCCGCCCAGAAACCTCAGGACACAGGGACTGAGGTGTGGCATTCCGGTTCCCTTCTGGGGCTGGGAAGTTGATCCTGTGACACAGGGCTCCATACTCAAATAGTGCCAGGAGTGAGCCGGTCTCCCAGTAGAGCTGACACTTTTGAGCACAGGAAGACCACCACTTCTGTTCAAATTCCTCAATCAAGAAGGACCATCAGGACACAGGGACCAAGGAACAGCTGGGGACAGGATACTTCTGGTTTCTGTCTGCACCCCAGAGCTGACCCTGTACCACAGCTCTACTTACTATTATTTTAGCATACTAGCACAGCAATAAAATGACTCCTAATGACTTATTGCTATGCCTATAGAGTGGATCACTTAACCCTTGTCAAAGAAGATTCATCTTGCAGTTTATGGTAATTAATAAGATTCACAATGTAACAATGTTCAGAAAGTAAGAGACTTTGTAGTTCTGACCTCTAAACGGTAAGTCTTTATCATAACTTAGCTCCCAGGGGCTCAGGGTTGAAGGCAGAAGAGGAGGTAGAAAGATGGTAAGAGACAGAGGTGGTTGATGACTCCATATAAAGAGTCCTCCAGACACAACAAGACTAATGCATACAAGAACTCAAGGAGACTGTGATAGCATGCTCAGGCTGGTTCAGGTTCAAACAAACCCAGATCCCAGCACAAAGAAGAAGTATAAACAAAGTTTTACCTCTACACAAGAAACTGTTTGTAATTGATGTCTTTGAAGAACGGGAAAATCAGATCATTTTTCTCCAATAGAGTTTCTCTGAGCATATCAACCATACTCCAGAGAAGGCTTTATACTCAGGAGTACTTGAACAGCACAACTAACACAAATGAACAATATAAATTTTGGTTTTGGTTTGTGTGAATATCTGTTAATATGTGCTTTTGTTTGTTTGCATGCTTTGATTTTGACTTTCTTAAATAAATGTTTCTAGGAGATTGCCTAAACTTTGAGCTTTATTTTAGTCCTCTGTAATAAGTAGATATGGTAGGCATATTACTTATATGAATAAAGGTTTTGTGTTAAAAATGGAAATGATGACTTGATTCAATAACTTTATTGAAAATATTTCAAATCCTATACATGTAGGATATAGCAAATGTATCACACTGCTGTTTTTTCCACCCTCAAGCCTGGCAATAATGCTTCATTGTAATGTGACTGTGGATGTTAAGTAAAATACACTTGATGATCCCATTACAGAATAGATAATTTTATGATTGCATTCTTTTCCCATCATTAACCTTCAAAAACTTGGACTTTCACATTTCACACTTCCTGGAGGTTAGGGAATGCAAGAGGAGGCTCACTAAATAATATATAGTATTGGAACTTGCACTAAAGCTTGGTTTCTGATAGTGGAGATTTATTTTTAGTATTCAAGTGCCACAGGATATCTCATGACTCACATAGACTAATGAAATGGTGTGTGTGTATGTGTGTGTGTGTGTCTATGTGTGTGTGTCTATGTGTGTGTGTAAGTTACATCACTTCTACAGTCAAAAACATGAATAAAGAATAGAAAAAAAGCATTCTATTTCCCATTTGTTTTGTATAAGGTTATTGGCCGTTTAATGGTGTTTAAAGTTTGTGACATGGAAACTCCAAGTGCTGAGTGGCCAACTCCCTCTAAACAGAATTGGATATACTATAAAACTTTCTGTTACTCACATAATCAGTCTTGGTGATAAAAACCACAGCTAGTGCTTCATGTCTGTGCATTATTTCATGCAGTGCACTTGTGAGCTTTGAAACACAGACAGCATCTTCTTTCTAAAGGGAATAACACTGTGAAGAATGGCACTGGTGGAGACCAGAAGCTCATAAAAGCTCTTGTACTCCACCTTGCAGATATTACCACATCTTGTACAGTGTCTAGCTGAGACAAGGCCATGTTCAACGTAAACCATGTTCAAATCCCATTACTATGTAAAGATTCCATAATTTCCAGCCAACAAAAATAGAAAAGAACCCATGTGTCTATGGGTATGAAATAAAGGCAAAAGCTGGACAGAAAGTATGGCAGTTAGCACTATGAGGAAGTATAGAGGTTCTTAATGCCAAACACAAGATTCAAACAGAAAAAATGAGAGAGGAGGTCTCACTGTGGCTATTAATTAGCATGGAATCAATCCAGCATACCTATGAGAGCTGCCGGGACCTTCTCCTACTCTATCTACTTAGTTGGCTTTCTATCTTCTCAAATGATCACAGAGATGGTCATCTAGAAAGGTAAGGAACATACAAAATATAGCAAAATATTTCTCTCATTTGTGGACAAAAAAAAAAATCAATGGGTGTCTTCTTTCTACTTTTTCTGCAAGTTCAGTCAATTAACACAGACTGTCTCTGTATCCATACACAGTTCCCTTTAGGGAGTCTACTCTAGATTAAACCCAAACATGGGTTTTTGTTGTTCGTTGTTATTGTTGTTATGGGCTTTAATTTATTTATTGCACTGATTCTGTTGGTGGGAATGTTTCTAATTCACATCTAAGGACATCTGTTGGGATCAATCCTGGCACTGTAGAATGAAGATCCACGTGCCTGTCCCGGGGCGCTGCGGCTCTGGGTGGGACAGGACATGTGGGAAGTGGCCGTGGATCTTCCCACACAGTCCGATAGGCTGTGTGAAGCCTCTGCAGGCCCTACCCGTGGGTGGGGGAGGGGCCCATTCCCCGGGAACTCTCAGCAGCTGTTCCTGTGGGTTCTCTAGCCCAGGGCACAGCAGTCTCCACAGGATGCCGCAGATGGGTTAGCTGGAGCACAGCTGGGGTTCCTGCCAGGACCAGGTCTTGGCTGCCTTGGGCACCAGGCTAGCTGCTTAGGCTTTGGTAAATGGGTACTGTCAAGGAGAGCTGGGTTTCCCTCATTGAGAGGTTAGCTGCAGCTCATTAATCGAGGGCTGGATCCCTCGCCTCCCATGGCGGGTCCAGATGAAGAGACAGTCCATAATTCTAAGGTGTTTATTTTCTTCTTCTTGTTCTTGTTCTTCTTGTTCTTGTTCTTCTTGTTCTTGTTCTTCTTCTTGTTCTTCTTCTTGTTGTTGTTGTTGTTGTTCTTCTTCTTCTTCTTCTGCTTCTGCTTCTGCTTCTGCTTCTGCTTCTGCTTCTTCTTCTTCTTCTTCTTCTTCTTCTTCTTCTTCTTCTTCTTCTTCTTCTTCTCTTTTTTTTTCATACTTTATTTACATTTCAAATGTTTCCCCATTTCCAGATCTCCCCTTTGGAACCTCCCCATTTCTTCCCACCCACCCACCTATCCATTCTCGTCTTCCCTCCTTGGGATTCTCCTATACTGGGGGATCTAACACCCTCAGGCCCAAGGGCCTCTGCTCCCCTGAAGTCTAACAAGACCTCTGCCACATATGTGGCCAGCACTATGGGTCCCTCCATTTGTATTCTTTGGTTGGTGATTCAGTCTCCCAGAGTATCGACGGGTCAGGTCAGTTGCCACTGCTGATCCCTCCCTGGGGCTGCAAACTCCCTCAGCTCCTTCAGTCCCTTCTGTAAGTCCTCCATCTGGGTCATCACACTCAGCCCTATGGTTGCTGTGAAGTGACTCTTGGATATTTTGAATTTAAGTGGCATGGATGTAACAGTACAGCCCGCTTCTCCCGGAGAGAGGGGGCAGATACAGTAACTGGGAGGGGGAGTGGCTAAGCCTCTAGGTATCCCACTAACACGGAAGGAACGGCTTGGGGATGTGTGGCTATGCCTCTACCTGAGGCGTGGTCTCTCCTCTACCCATGTGTGGTATATGACCTGACCGTGGCTGGAGCCAAAAAGCCTCCCAGGAGCCTTGGATAACTGGTCCCTTGTGAATTACTTCATGGGGTCTCCCAGAGTTTGCCTGTGCTCAACCTCAATCGATGTGCCAGAGTGCCTGCCAGATCACAGCCCCACAGACATTCCTGTCTGTAGTGTGATTTAAATATTCTGAGGTTAATAATGCTGGAAATTAATATGTCAGTAGCTACACAGCTATTTTCCAAATAAAAGATAGAGAACTTTAAAATTTGCAACAAGTCTTACAGCACTGTAACTGGGTAGATATCAACCTTCTAAGTTATTAAGTCTGTTTCCTTGCCAAAATCCCTGAGATATTACTTGCCACATGTTCCATTTCTGCTGTTCCTGCTTCATTAGGCCAACCTTCATGGCCATGTGTTGATGATACACACTACTCTATGGCAACTGTTTACTTTCTCCTCTACTTCTCTTCCTCTTGGTCCCTACTGGAGATCCTGAACGTGGGAACCGAAGCTCTGCCTACCTCTCTTCTGCCCAGCTATAGGCTGTGAGCAACTTTTCTTAACCAGTCAGAGATAATAGGGGATAAGGTTTACACAACAAAGGCAAATATATGAGAATCTTGGGGCAACCAGATCTTAGGATACAGAATTTAGTATTTGAATTCAATGCAATAAACTAAACACCAATACTTGGCACACACACACACACACACACACACACACACACACACCTGCTAGTTTGTCAACAGCTCTCTGAATATCAAGAGCTTAAGAATGCAGAACACATCACGTTAACTTCCCTTTCCAAATCCTATTTAATTGGCAGATTGGTATAAGTGAAGATTATGTTTGTAAAAAGGCCCCCTTCCTATGTCTAGTGAGGACTGCTGCTGGCTTGTGAGCATTTTCTTTTCCTTTAGCCGTATTATGTGTTCAAAGAAGGATAAACCTTACTTTTCAGATACACAGATCCCACTACTTCCTGTTAGTCAAGGCAACCTTAAAACCTATATTTTAACTGTATTATTTATTTTTTTTAAATTTTATTCATAAGTAGCTGTAACCAGCAAAACAGTAACTTTGGCCACCTAACTTCATTGTCTTCTTGCACTGAGCTGCCAACTCCATGAAAGGTCAGTACTATCAAGGCATCAGCCTGAAACTTGGAAGATGCTTATTTTCCTCTTAGTTTATTGATTTACTGTCAGACCTAATAATTCATAAGTCATGCTAAGTATCACTTATGGAACACACTTTCTCCAGGAAGCCTTCTGCTGTTTGTTTTTCTTTAGTTAACTATTTTATTTATTTGCACCCCAAATGTTGCTCTGCTCTAGGTACCCCCCTTCCAGAGTTCTTCAACCTATTCCTTCTCCCCTTCACCTCTGAGAGGAGGCTTTCCCTTCCCATGGGGGTCATCCCTCTTCCCTGGGGCATCAAATCTCTACAGGGTTAGGCACATCCTCTCCCACAGAGGTCAGAGAAGGTAGTCCATTGTTACATATGTGCTGGGTGTGTGTGTGTGTGCTTGGACTAGTCCATGAATGCTCTTTGGTTGGTGGCTTAGTCTCTGGAGTCTACCAATTGTTGAATGAGAACGTCTCCCTTAGGCTCATGTATTATAATACTTGTTTGCCATGTAATAGGACACTTTATGATGTATTGGGAGATATGATATTGCTGGAGGAGGTGTGACACTGTGGTAAGCTTTGAGATTTCAAAAGCCCACACCATTACCAGTTAGCTTTCTTTGCTTGTGCTTTTGAATTAGGATGTAAGCTCTCAGCTACTGTTTTAGCATGAATGTCTTCCTTCTATCATGCTTCCTACCATATTGGCCATAGATTCTAACCCTCCAGAAATATAAACCCCTAACTAAATGCTTTTTTTCTCTAAGTTCATGGTGGATACCATGTAGGAAAATCTGAAATGGGCAAGTAAACTTTTTGGGAGGCAGCTCATTATATTGGGTAATTTTCCTGTATATACATATATGTGTATATATGTATACATGTATACATTCATACTTGCATATATGTATATGTGTATATATGTATATGTATAAAATGGTTGGAGCCTGATTGTTGAAGATTTTCTTCACCCATCCAATATGTATATGTGTATAATTGCATATGTCTATATGCTATATATGTGTATATGTGAAGTGTTTTGGACCTTGTTCATTAAAGTTTGCTCCATCCACCAAATATGTGTATGTGTATATATGAATGTAAAATAGTTGGAGGCTGCTCATTGGAGCTTTGCTCCATTCATCATTCTGTCTGTCTATCTGTCCATCTGTTTATCTGTCTGTCTGTGTATGTTTGAAGTTATTGGAGCTTATATTGCTACACCCACCCAGTGTGTGTGTGTGTGTGTGTGTGTGTGAGAGAGAGAGAGAGAGAGAGAGAGAGAGAGAGAGAGAGAGAGTTTGTTGGTATGAGCCCCCCTTTTATCTCTTCACTTCTCTGCAGTCTGAAAAGTATTTAGAGACTTCACAGAGTTTCTCCCCAGTCACAGCAAGTATCAGCCCCAGTGAGTCAAGCTTTATGACCTCAGAGAAAAGTCTGCTGAGTGATCAGTCCCCACTCCACAGTCCAACCTCCTAAGTTTACCCTGTGGTGTCAAAGGTGGTCTTTGACAAGTTGCTTCTTTCATGTTTTTTTTTTTTTTCATAATAGAAAGGTAACTAAGACACTCATTTCTTTCCGACCATCTCTGCCACCTACATCTACAACCATATCTGTACTCATGTGGTTGGGTCCTTCTCCTCAGTTCCTCATAGGTACAGATTTATCGAAATCTTAGAATCTTTAGGATTACAGAAACTTTTGTATTTTTCATTTCCAATATTAAAACCAAGACCAGCAGAGTCCAAAACAGAGAAAAAGTTTACCAAGAATCTGTTGGATGTCTAAAAAATATTGAACAAAAAGTACTGTCTTTCTGGATCTAGGTGAATTATACTGACTTGAACTCAGAATAAAACTTTGGCTATTTATTACAATAACTTTGTTTGAAATTCTAAATTGTTCTTATAGTTGTAAAAAAGTAATTCATCCTTATAAATTTAAATTTATTTCTGTTTAAATGTGAAATTATTTCTGATATGATCCTTTACTCTAAATGTTGATTGCAGGTGATAGTCTTATACAATATCCTATGAATATTACTGTAACCTCCAAAGCAATGCATGAATCTCAGCCCAGCACATCTTAGATTGAACAAATTTCACTGTTGCTTACACTTACTGATGCATACAAAATGGCCTATATGTATTTCTGGAATTCTTTTCATTTTGCTCTCATAAATTTTTTTTTTCTGCTAAGTTCTGGCATCAAGTATCCATAGAGAAGCCTTGAGCAAATTGATACAGTTCATCAAAAATTTCAAAGTTGGCCGATTTTGAGATTCAGTTGCAGTTTTTCTTACATATTTAGCATCTTTTCATAGTACCTGTGGCCTCAAAACACATGACAGCCAGCTCCGCTAAAAGAACTTTCAGGGATGAATTACCTATTAGATAATGTGAAAATTTGATCAGCAATCTTTCATATAAAATCCATTTCTCCTAAAAATTAATACAATGATAATTTACAGTTCTATTATCTCTAATAACCAAATGTATTGAATGCTATACTTCATTCTTTTAGTTCATTTCTTATTTTCAAAGAACCAAAGTATCTCCTTCTCTGCAATAACAACCATTCCAGACATCTGATAGTAATGATTCAACCATCTGTAACTGCAATCATTCAGAGAGCTTTTTGATCAAAACAATATAAAATCAAGTGCATATTGGTTGGGTCAGAAGCAATGCATTTCTCTAGTTAATATAGCTTGTTTAGGGTGTTTTAGGTTCCTCTTTGCAATACTCATTTTGGCTAAAACCTTCTCTGTAAATGCCATATAAAGACTGAAAGCATTAAAATTACAGAAGGAAATTGCATGTATTCATTGGATATATTTTCACCTAAAACTAATTTATAAAATAGGGATTTAGTACAAGTACATGTCTAAATACCATCAGTTCGTTTTTTATTGGTTAGTTTACTTATTTACATTTCAAAAGTTGTTATCCTCCTTCCAGGTTTTCCCTCTGCAAGCCCCCTATCCAATTCCCCTCCCCATGCTCCTTTGAGGGTGCTCCCCCACTCCCCCACCCACTCCTGCCTCACCTATGCTAGGGCATTGATACTTGACAGGACTGAGGGCCTCCCCTCCCATTGATGCCAGATAAGGCAATCCTCTGCTACATATGCAGCTGAAGGCATGGGACACTCCATGTGCACTCTTTGGTTGATGGTTTCCTTCTTGGGTACTCTGGGGGGGAGGGGGTGGGTTGGATGATACTGTTTGTCCTGTGGGGTTGCCAACCCTTTCAGCTCCTTCAGTCTTTTCTCTAACTCTTCCATCGGGGTACCCATGCTCAGTCCAATGGCTGGCTGCAAGCAACCATATTTGTATTGATCCACTCAAGGAGAAAACTATATCAGGCTCCTGTCAGCAGGCACTTCTTGGCATCAGCAATAGTGTCTGGGTTTGATGTCTGCATATGGGATGGATCCCCAGGTGGGACATTCTCTGGATGGCCTTTCTGGATGGGACAGTCTCTGCTCCACTCTTTATCCCTTTATTTCCTTTAGAGAAGAGCAATTCTGGGTTAATGTTTTTGAGATAGGTCTCTTCTTAATCAAGAGAAAAGAAATGGTGGAATGGTTTCTCTATTTCAAATGAGTAAAATTCAACAAGTTCAGTTTTGTTTTCAAAGACATCTAGAAATCACCTGAGTATTATATCCATGTTCTACCTGAAATAGTCTTAATTTCCATTTGGTAAGCCAATGGGGCTCCTCAGATAAAGCCAGCACACTATCTACACATAGTAGGCATACATTTAATATACATTGAACAAAATAGATAATGGAGAAATAAAAAGTATTATAATTTTAGTCAAGATTTCATTTCTGTGCAGGTGCTTCACACCTGTATTTTACTGCACCTTTTCCGTTGACTTAAATCTCTAATTTAGTAATTTAACAAATTCAACTAATCCTACCTAATCTTTGGTAGTTATCTTCTAAGTCCTGAAACTACAGTATATTGAACCCTAGATACTCTCTTGTTTTTTCTCAGAGATCCTTCATATTGTTACATATTACTGGAATTGTGGTGTCTTTTCTTGTTTTATAACCAGAGTGTTCATTGCACTGATAATCATCAACTTAATGCTAATTATGAAATAACATAAGAGTTAATAAAGTACAGATAAACCTTGTTCATTCAGTCTGATAATCAAGAGGGCAGCCAAATGACAGATAAACCAGAGGGTCATGTATTTGTCACAGATATGCTGGAAGGAATGGTGATTCATGTTCCATAGATGTCTAAAGAGGACAACCAGGGATGTTCTCATGCTTCTGAGAACAAAGGTGATTAAGACTTATGGATTGTTTATTTCTGCAATTTAAAAATATAATTGGATATCAGTTACTGAGTGATAAGAGGGGATTTTATTTAATGTTCATTTCTGTGATTCAGGTTATATGTTTTTATGCAGTATTATAGCTACCCTTCTAGCTTTTCAGTCTTTCGAAGGGAATGCTGGAGTCAAAATTTAAATTTTGTATCCCAGAATTTGCATCAAGTAAATCATTAATCATCCCATGTTCAGTTAGGACTATCACTCTTCTGCTCCCTCCTAACTGTATTATGACCCATAGAGGATCTCTTCTTGCCCACAGAGCAATATGCTGGAGGTTTTTCTACCTCTGTCTTTTGTCTATTCTACTTCACAAACAAAATTTCTGTTTATGTATATAATAGTTACAGCATGAATCAGTAAAGAATTTGATTAAATACCAGTATTCACATCCAGGTTAATGACATATCTAAAATTATAATAGCCTTCAAAATAGCACCTAGTACATGGCTGTATAGTAAAATTTCATATCCTAGGAATTTACAGTTCAAGCAGTTTGACAGAATTTAAGGGATTAATGTGTATGCATTTGCACATGAGAGTCATGTCAATAGGGTCACAAATATTTCTCTTATGGTACACAATTTATAAAGAATAATAGTAAAAACTAAGAAACTTGTGGAAAAATAAACTAATAATGACTGATAATTAGATAACAGCTTTAATTGAACTTTCAATAATTGGATCTTTGGAGGTATGAAATAAAGTTTGCTAGCTGTTTCTTAAATGCTCTTTATTGCATCTATATTAAAATGTTAGAAACTTAAGGAAAGAAAGCAATTATGAGGAATTCTTTTAAGAATATTTGAAGTATTATAGGAGGCCAAATTAACTTTATTTAATTGCCTACATTTTCCAATTCCCATATTCTGTAAATAAATTAGAATCCTCTTTCCCTTCATGGTAATGATGAGACAAGGAGACAATATGGATAAATTATAATTCACTATTTAAACACAAAGAAGTCCTTTCAATGTGTACACTGTACTTCATGAAGCTACATAAGCATATTTTAAGAATACTGTAGATAAAGTTACTTGAAAGTCTAGATGTCAGATTATGTCACCTCCATTATTTCTTTACCTCTGATCTCTCTCTCTCTCTTTTTTTTCCATTTTTATTTTTTCTGCTTTATTTACATTTCAAATGTTTCCCCCTTTCCAGATCTCCCCTTTGGAACCTCCCTATTCCCTCCCCCCTCCCCTGCCTCTATGGGAATATTCCCCCACCCACCCACCCACCCACCCACTTTCGTCTTCCCTCCTTGGCATTCTCCTATACTGGGGGATCTAATACCCTCTCTCTTAATACACACTAAGAATGGGAAAATACTGTTTAGTAATGATACTCTTAAAATAAAAGAAATCAAATCTGTTTATTTTAGCACCATACCAGTGTTCGGTAATATGATTTGTTCTTGAAGCTATAAAACTATATAGTTTATTCTAGTGGATTTCAAGCAACTTTGGATGAATAAATAAATGGCAGTCCATTCAGAGGTTATTACTGTCCATCTTAACATTGAGAGCTAGTGCTGGGGCTTAAATTTTGAGAACATATGCTCTGAAAGGAGCTGTTCATGTTAAGGGCTGTTAACAGTACCACACTGGCTAACTGCCCTGAAAATAACTGGTACAGTTAGACATAAACAGACAATGCTCTTCAAGAGCAAATTTATTTCTCTTGTAGTGTTCTTCTCTCATGGATGCTCTGAGAAACTAAGGTGAAAGTTCATTGCTGTTTAAGACAAGCCATTCATCAAAGAACTTCTCCAAAGAATCTCACATTACCATCTATATGGAGAAATCTTTTGTTGACATTTACTACAATTCAAATGGTATTACTACTAGCAATCAGAGCAGATGCTGGGCAGAGAAGTAAGAAGGGGTCTTGAGGACCATTTCTATGCCAGTTGTTCATCTTCATTTCAGTAATCATGGGGAGCCTATTAGAGGTTATAGGGGGAAAACTGGGATATAGGAACACTCAGAGGCTCCTGATTTGTTGGTCAAATGAACTTCCACTTTAATTGCTATGGATGTCATGGTGAACCTTGTCAACCATAAATCAGTACTGACTGCACCACAAGGGTTTCTGAAAAGATTATGACACAAAGAATAGAAGCAGAAAGCTGAGAGATAGAGACCAATTAGAAAGAAATAATTCAAAACTGAATTTAAAGATCCAGAGCTTGCGAATTAGAAACAGGAATGAGCTATTCTCTTTTTTAAAAGATTTATTTATTTATTTATTTGATCTATATGTATACACTGTAGCTGTCTTCAGACACACTAGGAGAGGACATCAGATCCCATTACAGATGGTTGTGAGCCACCATGTGGTTGCCGGGAATTGAACTCAGGACCTCTGGTAGAGCAGTCAAAGCTCTTAACCATGGAACTATCTTTTCAACCCCTGAGTTACTCTTTTATGTAGAAACAGCATCTAGAGCAAGACCACATGAATCCTGTTCATTTCTTTTATCCTTCATTTCTTTTTTAATTTTCTTCTAACAGAAGGATCACTGGTGTACTATCTTCAGGTATAGGAAGCCAATGTATAGATACTGGGACAGCTGCAGACCTGATTTCTTACTGACTACAGCAGCCTGTACCACATAGAGAAGCAGATGAAGAGCAAGTATTGGTTCATATGAAAATGAGTGAAAGAACAAACTTAGTTGATAATGTCCAACAGGATTATCAAGGAAACAACTGGTCCAATAAAAACATAATATATACACCATGTTTTTGTTCATTTACCAAAAAAAAAAAATCCTGTAAATTTACATTGTAAGGAATTCATAGATGGCTTTTTTAATCTTTCAACACTATGCAGTATAAATAAATACTCCTGGAAAAATACCAGCTATTTGCAAAACAATTCATTTTTAAAATTAATTAGTATTATTGGCTTTGTATAATGAACTCAAGTGCTTTATAATGTTCAAACAAAGACTATTAAGTCGCTACAATATTCTGATATAGCCTTGTGGGGATACTACTGTATTTTTATTCCACAAATCTATAGGAAGATTCAAGGGCTCATTGTTTAGAGCTCTGTTGTCGGGGTTGGCAGTTCCCTTTATATAATAGGGTATTAACTTAGCATATTAATGTTCATTTCATAGATTTTACCTCTCTATCCATTTTATTTATATTCCCAAATGTCTACTCCAGGTTATAATTATGTCCCTAAATCTCAGGTTCATAATGCATGCCAATTGCTTCATTGTAAATCAAATCTACAAAAGCCAGTTTTATTTAAAGAGAGTTATTGTAGCTTGAAACCACTTTTCTGAGAGTTTCCAGGCTGCATAAGGCATAACAATAATGACTGGTTTTAAGAGTCTTTAAATTTTTCTTCTATGACTTAAGTAGTTATTAACATACTGAAAGAGAGAGAAAGAGAAACAGAATATGTATGAATGAGTGAATGAATGAATTAATGAATGAGGAAGAATAACAAGCAACAAGGATTCCAGAACCCCTGGAATTGGCTTGATCGAATCAAGACAAAGGAATGCAATAAAGTCGACTATTGAAAGGGCTGAAGTAAGGTATATGCCTGTAAAAAAATAATAAATGTAGGCAATCTTAGCTTAAGTGGGTTTCCCTTGTTTATTCTACAAACACATGCTATAAAACCAGTATCTGGTCTTTTGGTTCCCCTTTAGCATTTTCAGCTGTAATATATCATAGAAACACTTGTAATCTTCAAATCAGCCAACAGAGCATCCATTCTTTAAGCTGGATGCATGATTCCTTGAGCTCTGATTGTCAATGGGTTTCCAGCCTGCAAGACTCCCATCAGGAGATCAGTGAATGTTCATGTTCATGTAAGCCAATTCTATCTTCTATCATCTATGTATCTATCTATTTAATCATAAATCCTCTATCTATCTATCCACCCACCTACTCACCCTTATAGATTCTATTTGTATGGAGTAATATACAATATAGTAAGGAACATAAAGACAATCCCAACTCTCTATCATCAGTTTCTTGTGAGTCATGTGATATGATTATGACCCAAATGCCTTCAGTTAGCTTAAGAGAAATAATTGTATTGCTTAACCCAGAAAGATTCATGGAGGACAAGAAATTTGGGCTGATACCTTTTGTAAATTTTCTAAAGAAATGGATACAGTAGCTACAATGGTAACAGTAGGTTCTAAATCACCAGATTGCAGAGTATTTATAGACATTAGAATGTTGCATGGGACATTTGTCATGTGAAAGATAGTGTCTTATTATGTAATGCAAGCTAAATACTCTTGAGTCTGGTCATGTTTGACTTTATTGGAAACTAAGCACATCACATGATTGGTTAACATATCTTTAATAAATGCATTGTTACAAATTCCAGAGAGTTCTAGACTTTGTATGAAATAGTCCTCCACTTTCCTTTATCTCCCATTCCTGTATTATTTCATACTATTATAATTTGCCCTGGATAATTGTAAGCAGCTTCTAATTCTACTATTAACTGACTTTCCACCTCCAAGTACCCTAAAAATTGAGCCACATAAAATCTGCTAGACTTCAAATCTAAAAGAATTGTGTGACAATACATTTGCATAGTCTTCAGACACTAACCATGAATTTGTTAAAAAAAAACAGTAGAAAATTAATAAACTATTTTTAGAGGATAAAAATGAGTGTTTAACAGATAACAGTATTCTTTATGGGGCCTTCTTAGGAATACAATAGAAGCCACACCAACCTGAATACTTCTTTGGCTTAGAGTCAGTACAGAATGGCAGTTAGACTAGAAAACTAAGGAGATTCTTGGTGGGGAACGGGTTAGTAACTGAAGGAATGGAAGATAGCATGTCCATGGCATCATCATAGGAAACAGATGAAGACTGTTTTCAACAAATAAAGGAACAGTATAGGAGAAATTATATTTCTCTTTGCTGATTTATTTCTCGACAGTTCACCCTTTATCCTTTAATTTGGGCTACAAAACTGTTCCCATGCCTGTGTTATATTTTAACCTCTGAAAATAACAGATTTGTCCTTGGTTCTCCACAAAAATTAGCAAACGCTTTAAACTCATTTACTCACTCAATCCTGAAATACACATCTGCAGGCTAATTACAAGAAGAGATTAAATGTTCTTTTAAAATATGCAGTATTGCATATTTATTCAAAGAAATTCCCTAAAGTGCCTTTACCTGTGGGAAATGCAATGGAAATCAACCTCCTGGTGCTACTCAGCATCTACAGTCCAATTTTCAGAGTTGAACAGTTGAGTGCCCTATCAAAACAGGAGGTATTTGACTTGGCTTGAATTCTAATATCATATATGTGTGAAGCCTGTGTTTTAGGGAGTGCTGAAGCTTGAGTGGATTCTGCCTCTTTTCCCACTGAACAAAATACTATGGAGATAAGAGAGTGCTCAGGATAATAGGATGATGTGAGGTCCAAGCTCTGATGCCAGGAAAAGGAATGAGTTGCCAGAGGCTAGGAAGTTGCAGAAAATGTGAGTTGTCAAAAGCAGATAAAACATATTTTATCTGGGCAATGGTGGTGAATGCCTTTAATCCCAGCACTCGGTAAGCAGAGGCAGGCGGATTTCTGAGTTCGAGGCCAGCCTGGTCTACAGAGTGAGTTCCAGGACAGCCAGGGCTATACAGAGAAACCCTGTCTAGAGAAAACCAAAAAGAAAAATAAAAACATATTTTATTCAGTCTGGGAAAGGATACTACACAAAGGCCACAAATAAGTGGGCTTAACTATACACAGGCCCTCACAAAGACTGCATAGAGTAAGCACATATGGCTATAGACTGAGATACACAGACAGGCTGCTGAAGGTGAAGGTAAAGGCTTATGACCCTGACCCCATGACCATATTTATAAAAGGCCCACATAAAAGCATTAATTTGAGGTAAAGAATAGCTTGTTATAGAAGAGGTTACATGGCTATTTACCATTAGTTTCCCTGGACATCTGACAGCAACCATTTTGTGCTGAATCAGAATGCCTGAATGGGATTTAGTATAAAATGGCTGACACCACACCTGCTCATGTGCCCATCATTGTACATATTGGCCCATGTCAGATACCCCTATCTGAGCCTTGTTGTCTAGCACCATAATCTGCTCCCTGCAGCTCTTTGTTCCTATCAGATGCTCACCAGAATTAGTTTCAATTGGCATCAAATACCTACATGGTACCTTGTGATTTGGAGAAAGAACCTCTACATCCTTTAGTTCATTCTTATGTATTGTATGGATTATTAAAACTCCTCTGAAGTATTATTTTAGTATTTAGCAGGTTAAGCCATGCAAACTCTTAGCATAGAAACTGTCATGGAGAAAGCATTTAGAAATGCACATTTAGCTCTCCTAAAGATTATGTAGTTAAGTCCATCAAACTTACATGTATGGGCAGATAAATTCTCTTATAGATATTCACCTGAAGCTACGTATCCTGAAGCCCATTCAGCAGTACTTGAATGCCTTGTCTTTGGGAGCAGTGGTAGCTGGGATCAGCTAGTATACCTATAAAACCCCTGATTGGGAACTTCACCCTGTGGGTTTCTCAGACAAATGGTCTGTAGCAAATTTTCATATGAAGCTGATGTTTGCAAAAGGACTACATTTTGGGAATCACTAAAGTGAACAATGTAGTACAGAGAGTAGTTAAGAGAGTTATTTCAAATGTGTTGATGTCAAAGATTAAGCCAATCAATGGTTTAAGAAAAAGATGATAGGAACTTAATGACAAGTCTAAATGGTGAATGTTGAGATGTCTATTCATAGTGCTAGATAAACATTGATGCTGGTCATTTGGATCAAGTAATCAGGAGTCATTAAAGTTTTGAGATCATTATTTGCTTAGTTTTAGATATCACAAATGGGAGAAGTCCCAGTACTGTAAAACTTTATACTGTTCATCAATCATATAACATTTTGTATCTTTTAAGTCTGTAGTTGAATATACGATTTTGACATAAAGAAATGAATGAAACTTCATGGGAGCAGAAAAGAAGCATAAAATAAGATCATCAACAGTTTTAGTAGCGAGCACATGAAATAAAAAAAAAATAAAGATAAGAGGGAATATTTTTCAGAAGGAAGAATTAGGAAAAAGCAATAGGTGAGCGAGAAAGAATTACAGGAAGCAGCAGAACCTGCTCCTTAGAATTTAAGGAAGCACAAAGAAGAATAATGAAATGGAAGTCAGCTAATAGATGACATGTCTTTTAAAAGAGAGTATGGTAATTAGCTAAAGCACTTAATGACTAAAAGAAATTAGATAGGAAACACCAATGTACCAGTACCCTGGTTGGTTTTTGTCATTTGATGCAACCAAGAGTTACTTGGGAAGAAATAGTCTGAACTCAGAAACTACCCAGAGAAGATTAGCCTGTTCATCAGTCAGTAGGAGATTTTCTTGGTTGTAGATAGATATAGGAGGGAAAACCCAGCCCACTGTGTAATGCCTCCTTCAGGAAGATGGACTTGGGTTGTATAAATTAACTGAGCAGAATCCAGAGTGCACAAGGCACTAAGCAGTGTTCTGCATAGCCTGTCCTTCAGGTTGAGTTTAAATAAATGCCTGTTCTTACTTTCCTCCGTGATGAAGTATGACTTGGAATTATAAGAAGAAATAAATCCTTTCCTCTCCAAGTTGCTTTTGGTCATGAATTTTAAAATTACAGTCATGTGCTCTTTATCTACCAAACATTGCTTCCTGGATGTTTTCCATATAAGGAGTTCCTGAACCTTTCAGTGTGAATTAATCTAAAATTAAAATGGTCCCTAGGGAAATTGAAGATCAGAGACTATTTAAATTGGTCATGCCCTGAAACCTACTGGTTAGAAAATCTGAAATCCTCAGATACCTTTCTTTTTCTTATCACAGTGGTGTTTTTCATATCAATACTGTCTCCCCGATAGTTACCATAGTTCACTCCTTTTCTGCTGCTTCTAAATTAGTTAAGACTTAAGGATCACTTGTACATGATCACTTGCACATGTGCAGTTCTGTATCAGGCTAAACTTTGTCCCCACCAGGTCTGTCTAATCTGTCAGTAGTAACCTGGCCAGGGCAATATTTCCAAAAGGGCAATCTGCTTTTTCTATGTGGACTCCTGCTCAGAAACCATTGAACTTGGAAAATTACCAAAGGCTCAGGCTAACATACAAGAGCCTCCTCTCATTTCTGCTTCCCCTGTGACCTCCCACACAAGAAACTAAAAGCTAAGATTTATTGTAATTGCCAGGGGTACCAAACTCCAATAAATTCTTCACATACACTATAACTTTTTATTAATCATTTTATTCATTTACATTTCAAATGATATTCGCCTTCCCAGTTACCTCCCATTATACCCTATTTCTGGCTCTCCAAACCAGCAGCCAAGTTAGGATCTCAGAATCTCCAGAACATAGAGCCACATAAAAGATATGAGGCACCTAAGTTTCAGAAACTATTAAATGGTTTGTATATGTTCGGTCTAGAAAGTGGCATTTTAGAAGGTGTGGCTTTGTTGGAGTAGGTGTGGCCTTGTAGGCATAGGTATGTTACTTTGGGTGTGGTCTTTAAGACCTTTATCCTAGCTGATTGGAAGTGAGTACTCTGCTAGCAGGCTTCAGATGAAGATGTAGAACTCTCAGCTCCTTCTGTACCATGCCTGCCTGGATACTACCATGTACTCACCTTGATGACAATGGACTGAACCTCTGAACCTGTAAGCCAGCCTCAATTAAATGTTATCCTTAAAAGAGTTGCCTTGGTCATGATGTCTGTTCACAGCAGTAAAATCCTAACTAAGACAACCAAGAACATCCATTTTTTTATTCAACGTCAGGGAATGCATGTTTTGGGAGTTTGGAGGATGGGTCCAATCAGCAGCAAGTATTATTTAATATAATAGTCAAGTTAGATGAAGGCCGGAAAAAGAATTATATTTTGTATTTTGGGAATATATTTCAGCAATAAGTTCTGGTGGACAACAATTGTAATCCTTGATTAAAAAGCAAACCAGAAAATTTAGGTGATACCAAGAACATATGGACTTTACACTTTTTTGTATTTAACTTTATATAAGTTTTGAAGTTTTTTGGTTGGTTGAAGATAATCTGTATAATTAAGAAGTATATGAATATATCTTAAATGTATAATACAGTGGCCTTGATGGATCCCTTCCACATCGGTCGTTGGTTGTTAAGCCTTTAAAAATTACGTCTTATATGAAGCATTAAATGGCATAGTCTTTCTTCAATGATTTACATTTTCATATAAATTTTAGAATCAGCTAGGCAAATTCTATAGAGAATATTCTGTTGGAATTTTTAATGAGCATTTTTCTTAATTTAAAATTGTTTTTAAAATAAATGAAAGTAGTAGGGGCAATCCATTTATAATTATACAGTCTGCTACTATTGTTAACTTTTCCTTAATTTCTCTCAGTAATGTTTTATAACATTCAGACTCTTTTAAAATTTTTAGGCTTATCTGTGATTATCTGTAAGGTTTTAGAATGTTACCATGCTTTTCATTTTCCCATAAACATGTTTATTCATGGTCTATGGAAGCACAGTTTGATTATTATATACTTTTTGTTGCCTTGTACTGACTACTGTCATCAGTTTTAATAGTATTTACTTTCTCTTTTAGATCCTTGAAAAAAATTTTTTTTTACAAACCCAGATAATTTTCACCTTCTCCTTCTATATTTGAACTCCTTCTTTTCTTCCTTATTGAATTAATTGCTACCTTTAGTACAAGGTTGCCTAAATGTAATGCCAATGGGCATTGCTTTCTTATTGATCTTGCAAACTCTTTCAATATTTCATCATGTGTCTTTAACATGGACGCTTGAGTTCCACTTCACTAACCAGCATCGTTAGGATGTTTTACATTTCTATCTTGACAACTTCCTTGTGTCAAAGGGAAAAATCCATAGACCAATAATGTCATGTAGTGTTTGAGCAATAAAAAAGATAAGAGTCAAGAAAATCAGAAGAATGAGATGTATACAGGGATTCAGCTGATAATAGGCTGTGTGCAGGAGCTGGAGGGATCCTGCAAGCTGAGTTTCTCATGAAGCTCCAGAAAGGAACCACACACTGAAGACCTCCAGAAAAGTCAGGGTGCCATGTTTATGTGTTAGTTAAGTTTCTGACAAATTGTGTGTGCATGAAGGAGGAAAACTTATTGACTTGTATGGGGGTGGGCTGCTTTTTGTGTATTGTTTTAAGACAATGTCTCCAGTGCCTGGTGTAGTGTCTCATACGGTAATCCCTGCATCAGGCAGAGTGAGAAAAGAGGATTACCACACAATAAAGACCAGAGTTGGCTATGTGATGAGCTTCAGGCCTACTTGAACTAAAGTATGAGACTTTGCCTCAAACACACAAACAAGAAAGCCAAAAGTTCACTATAGGTCAAGTTGGTCTGAACTCTTATCTTCTTTTGAGTACTGGGATGAAAGGTGGACACCACCATATCCATAGTTTACAATAAATTATTACACCAATAGTACTTAACTGAAATGAAGCTGCTGATTTTTGTTTTTCATTCTGTTTTGTCATATCATGTTGAATTGAATTTACTTTCAGATGTGGGTTTTCTCCAACAGTCCCTTTTAATCTGCCAACTTGGTATTTAGCTGGCATTTGTTACATGGCTACCCATTCCTGTATTATTTAGAAGAATCACATTTCCTTTCTTTGCATAATTTTATCTCCTTTTATGTCTTTGACTGCTTTTTGGCTATACAATGTACATCTTTAATCTTCATAATGTCCTTTCAAAAGCACTGGAGTACCTCATAGAGAATGTAGAAAATTAACAACAGAATTCTTTCCAGCATCACTCTCCTGCCCTCTCCATCTGTGTCAATCACTAATTCATAACTGTCTCCACTATAAACCAAACATTGACCTTTTGAAACTTCTAACCTTCAAGAATATACAAAAGAACTTCAAACATTTCAAGGGTCTGATTTTTTATTTAGATTCAGTTAGACATCACTTGTCTGTGTGCCTCTGACTCTGGTAGCCATTTTAAAAGCTGCGGGCAGTGTGTGTGTGTGTGTGTGTGTGTGTGTGTGTGTGTGTTGGGGGGTTGATGTTGGGCTTTTGTAGCAGGTGGTAGTTATTTCTTTAATTTACTTAAAATTAGTTTATTGCTGCAACTTAAACTTGTGTGATTAAAGAGCTGAAATTTAGAAAGATATTGAATTTGTTTATGTTTTATATTGAATGTGAAATATTCCAACAAAATGTGAAGATCCTGGGCAGTGTCTTAGTTAAGGGTTTGCATTGCTGTGAAGAAACACCATGATCAAAGGAACTCTTATAAAGGACATTAATTGGGACTATCTTACAAGTTCATAGGTTCAATCCATTATCACCAGGACAGGAAGAATGACAGCATCCAGATAGGCTAGGCACTGAATAAGGAGCAGAGAGTTCTGAATCTTGATCCAAATGCAACCAGGAGAGACTGAGTTCTAGAAAGTTGGGGGGGGCGGGCTCTCAAAGCCCACACCCACAATGACACACTTCCTCCAACAACGTCGTACCTTTTCCAAGAAGGCCACATTTCCTAATAGTGCTGATCCCTGGGCCAAGCACATTCAAACCACCACGGTCAATGTTTTGGTTATGTAATCTCTGACATCATGAAGGGTTCGTCTACTGATGGGTTCATAGTTTAATATCCTTCTGAGTAGGTGATTTAAGTTGTGGAGTTGGGCTGAAGTAAAAGGAAATAGATCACTGTAGGTCTGTCCATAAGATGCTGTTTCTGGCCTTGGTCCCTTCCCTTATTGCCCTTTGCTACCCCCTAAGCATCATGAGATGACAGCATCTAGATGTTTTACAATCCACCTGGATTCATGCCTCATGCACTGAATACAGTTGATCTTGGAATGGATTATCTTACACTTTTGAAAAGGTAAGTCAAAATAAATAGTTCCATCTTTAAAGGTGGGTTTTTTCAAGAATTCATGACAGTGATGAAGTCCTGGTTAGCATATAGATTGTGGTGGAAGAGACAGTTTCTATAAGTCCTGGGCTTGTCTACACTTAAGAGGTAGCATTGCTGTTTCCAAGTGCTTGAAAAGTTTAACCCTTGTGATCCAGTTACTGACACACCTGACCTAAGCAGCACCACATCCTTAATGATTTTTGTGCAGTGTTATTTGCAGTTGTCACTCTAGGTGGCTTGAAGTAATATGAAACTCTTCTGTTTACATTTGTAAGAGTAGTGTGCCCCATTCTGATTGCTGTGGACATTCTTCTACAGTCTCAAATGAAGTGCCCTTTATGTCACTTCTCCCATACTGAATATAAAAATTCATCATGTTTATGTATTATGACATTACCTAACTCTCTAGACTGACAATGACATTTGATGTTTTAAACTCGGATGATGGCCAAAGTGTATGCATGTGACACAATGTGCATGATTTATACTGTTTGTTTTTGGAAACTTTTGTGTACTACAGTGTTTCGGCAAACTCTCTCAATTTTTGCTTTTTAATTGTGATGCCTAATATGAATCTCCAGTAAAATATGTCTGATAAAACCTTACAGTAAACTGTGGAAAACTGACTCCCATGGTAAAACCAGCCACATTTCAAGAGTCTAATAGACACAAGGAACCTACAGTAACCATGTTAAACATGCCAATATAAAACATGTCAGCCTCACAGAAGGTTACCTTGCTTAGTATTCTGCCACAGTGTTTGTGGAAGTTGCTTTTTAGACATAAATCAATGATTTACTGTAATTTTTTTATGCAATAAAGTTAACTGACAAGTTTCAATTTTTTTTAGTCAGCTATTTTAGATGTTTGTTTGAAAGACTATTGAATGAATTAATTTAGTGACTTCCTGAATATTAATTACTAATTTATATACAGGGTTATAAATATATACAAGTTTGTCTTGTTCTAATTTTCTGTCTTTCAGTCATTATCATATCATCCTGAACTTCATAATCTGATAGTGAGAATATTTAACTCAGTTGGTATCAGCATTTTCAGGGTCATTTTACCTCTCTGGATTCTTTCTGTATATTACAACCTTGCCAATTCCTTAGAAATAATCATATAGAGAAACTGCATATTAAGAACACTGCCTTGCCCAGTCAATAACATTGGTTTACATATTTGGGTCATCTATAATTTATGTTCCTTACTTATAGTTTAAGATATCCTCTCCAATTTGTATCCTGTTGACTTCCTTTTGTTGTCTAATTGATCTAGCTAGAACTTCAAGTATAGATAGGGAAAGAGAGGGCAGCCTTGTCTATCCCTTGATTTTAGTGAGATTGCTTCAAGTTTCTCTCCATTTAGTTTGATGTTTGCTACTGATTTGTTGTATATTGCTTTTACTATGTTTAGGTATGGGCCTTGAATTCCTGATCTTCCCAAGACTTTTATCATGAAGGGATGTTGAATTTTGGCAAGTGCTTTTTCAGCATCTAATGAAATGATCATATGTTTTTTTCTTTGACTTTGTTTATGTAGTGTATTACATTAATGGATATCTGGGTATTGAACCATTAGTGCATCCCTGGAATGAAGGCTACTTTATTGTAGTGAATGAACATTTTGATGTGTTCTTGGATTTGGTTTGCAAGAATTTTACTGAGTATTTTTGCTTCTATACTCATAAGGGAAAATGGTCTGAAATTTTCTTTCTTTGTTGGGTCTTTGTGAGGTTTTGGTATCAGTGTAACTGTGGCTTCATAGAATGAATTGGGTAGTGTTCTTTCTGTTTTCATTTTGTGGGATAGTTTGAAGAATAGTTCAATTCTTTGGAATAGTTTGGTATTAGGTCTTCTTTGAAGATCTGATAGAATTCTCCACTAAATCCGCATGGTCCTGGGCTGATTTTGGTTGGGAGACTTTTGATGACTGCTATCTATCTAGAAAATTGTCCATTTCATCCAAATTTTTAAATTGTGATGAGTATAGGCTTTTGTACTAGGATCTGATGATTTTTTTAATTTCTTCACTTTCTGTTGTTATGTCTCCATTTTCATTTCTGATTTTGTTAATTTGGATACTGTCTCTGTACCCTCTGGTTAGTCTGGCTAAGGGTTTGTCTATCTTCTTGATTTTCTCAAAGAACCAGCTCCTAGTTTTGTTGATTCTTTGTATAGTTCTCTTTGTTTCTACGTGGTGGATTTCAGCCCTGAGTTTGATTATTTTCTGTCATCTACTCCTCTTTGGTGTATTAGCTTTGTTTTGTTCTACAGCTTTCAGGTGTGCTGATATGCTGGTAGTATATGCTCTCTACAGTTTCTTTTTGGAAGAACTCGGAGCTATGAATTTTCCTCTTAGCACTGCTTTCATTGTGTCCCATAAGTTTGCATATGTTGTACCTTCATTTACATTTAGTTCTAGGAAGTCTTTAGTTTCTTTCTCTATTTTTTCCTTGACCAAGTTATCATTGAGTAGACTATCATTCAGCTTTTATGAGTATCTGGGCTTTTTGTTGTTTTTGTTGCTATTGAAGACTAGCCTTTACTCTTAGTGATCTGATAGGAGGCATGGGATTATTTCAATCTTCTTATATCTGTTGAGGTTTGTTTTGTGACCAATTATATGGTCAATTTTTGAGAAGGTAGCATAAGGTGCTGAGAAAAAGGTACATTCTTTTCATTTAGGATGAAATGTTCTATAGATATCTGTTAAATCCATTTGGTCCATAACTTCTGTTAGTTTCACTGTGTCTCTGTTTAGTTTGTGTTTCCAAGTTCCTTCCATTGATGAGAGTGGGGTGTTGAAGTCTCCTACTATTATTGTGTGGGGTGCAATGTGTGCTTTGAGCTTTAGTAACATTTACTTTACAAATGTGGGTGCATTTGGAGCATAGATGTTTAGAATTGAGAGTTCTTCTTGGTAGATTTTTCCTTGGATGAGTATGAAGTGTCCTTCCTTATCTTCTTTGATGACTTTTAGTTGAATGTCGATTTTATCCGATATTAGAATGGCTACTCCATCTTTTCTTAGGGGAGAGACCATTTGCTTGGAAAACTGTTTTCCAGCCCTTTACTCTGAGGTAGTGTTTGTCCTTAACACTGAGGTGTGTTTCCTGTATGCAGTAAAATGCTGGGTCCTGTTTATGTTTCCAGTCTGTTAGCCTATGTCTTTTTGGGGGGAATTGCGTCCATTGATGGTAAGAGATATTAAGGAATAGTGATTGTTGCTTCCTATTATTTTAGGTGTTATTTTTATGTTTGTGTGGTTATCTGCTTTTGGGTTTGTTGAAAGAATTATTTTCTTGCTTATCCTAAGGTTTAGTTTTCTCCTTGTGTTGGCATTTTCCATCTATTATCCTTTGTTGGGCTGGTTTGTAGAAAGTTATTGTGTAAATTTGGTTTTGTCATATAATATCTTGGTTTCACCATATATGGTAACTGAGAGTTTTTCTGGGTATAGCAACCTGGGCTGGCAATTGTGTCTTCTTAGGGTCTGTATGAGATCTGTCCAGGATCTTCTAGTTTTCATAGTCTCTGATGAGAAGTCTGGTGTAATTCTGATTGGTCTGCCTTTATTTTACTTGACATTTTTTCCATACTGCTTTTAATATTCTTTCCTGGTTTTGTGCATTTGTTGTTTTAACTGTTATGTGACAGGAGGAATTTCTTTTCCAGTCCAATCTATTTGGAGATCTGTAGGCTTCTTGTATATTTATGTTCATCTCTTTCTTTAGATTAGGGAAGTTTTCTTCTACAATTTTGTTGAAGATATTTACTGGCCCTTTAAGTTGGGAATCTTCACTCTCTTCTATACCTATTATCCTTAGATTTGGTCTTCTCATTGTGTCCTTGATTTCCTGGATGTTTTGGGTTAGGAGCTTTTTTTGCATTTTGCATTTTCATTGACTGTTGTGTCAATGTTTTCTATGTTATCTTCTGCACCCTAGATTCATTCTTCTATCTCTTATATTCTGTTGGTGGTGCTTGCATCCATGACTCCCAATCTCTTTCCTAGGTTTTCTATCTCCAGGGTTGTCTTCCTTTGTGATTTCTTTATTGTTTCTATTTCCAGTTTTAGATCCTGGATGGTTTTGTTCATTTCCTTGGCCTGTTTGATTTTGTTTTCCTGTAGTTCTTTAAGGGCTTTTCATGTTTTCTCTTTAAGGGCTTCTAGCTGTTTACCTATGTTCTCTTGTATTTCTCTAAGGGAGCTATTTATTTCCTTCTTAAAGTCTTCTATCATCATCATGAGATGTGATTTTAAATCTGAGTCTTGCTTTTCTGGTGTGTTCAGATATCCAGGGCTCGCTGTTGTGGGAGAACTGGGTTCTGATGATGCCAAGTATCTGATGATGCCAAGTATCTGATGATGCTTATGTCCTTGCCCTTGGCTTTCAGCATCTGGTTATCTCTGGTGTTAGCTGGTCTTGCTCTCTCTGACTGTTGCTTGTCTCTCCTGCAAGCCTCTGTGTCAGTACTCCTTTGAGAACAGCTCTCTCTGAGAGGAATTTGGGTTTGGAGAGCTGTGGCATAGGGTCAGCTCTAGGGTACAAACAGAAACCAGAAGGATCCTGTCCCCAGGTGTCCCTTGGTTCCAGTGTCCTGATGGCTCTGGGAGGGTCCCTTTTGAGGCAGGAATTTGAACAGAAGTTTTGGTCTTGTCTGTCCTTGAAGGTATGTCAGCACTCCTGGGAGACCAGCTCTCTCTCGGGACTATTTTGGTATGGAGCGCTGTGGCACAGGATCAGCTCGCTGGCTGCAAAAGGAAACTAGAAAGCCACTCCTTTGTCCCTGTAATCTTTGGGTTCCGGGTGGGTCCCTCTGAGCAGAGTTGCTGGTCTTAACTCTGCTCACAGGGTTGTCCACACTCGTGGGAGGCTAGCTCTCTCCCTGCGCTATTTGGTTTTGGCGCCCTGTGTTACAGGATTAGCTCCCTGGCTGCAGAAGGAAACTGGAAGTCTGCCACTTGGTGTCTGTGTCCTGAGGGAATCGAGCGGGTCATTCTGTGTAAAGGTCCTGGTCTTAACCCCGCTCACAGGTCTGTCCACACTCCTAGTGGGCTAGCTTTCTCCTGGTGATATTTGGGTATGGAGCTTATTTACATTTATTTACTAAACTTGAATATGCTATGTTTTTATTACATAGTTTTCCTTGTTTCTTATCACAGAATTTCCTTGGAAATTTTTGTTTTCTTAGTGCTAAGAATTGAGTCAAGGGCTGTGTGCACTTCATTATTTCTACTATTCTTGTTTTATTAAAATAGCTCTCACTATATATCCAAGGCTGTCTTAGAGTAGTTATCCTGCCTCTGCTTCCAGAGTGCTGGGATTTTAGACACATATAAATACTCCTCTTTCAAGTTGGCCACTTAGCACTGGATATTTTTTCCCCACTTAAAGCACTCCTTACTTGGTTATAGATGTAGATCTTTATCTAGGTTTAAGATTATATGTATATATGTATATATATGTATGTATGAATGAAATAGAAAGCAAAAATAACTAAAGGAAAAATAGGATATGAATTAGATAAAACAAGAAACACATGGAATTTGTTGATAAGAGGAAAGGAATGGAAGAAATGATGTAATTATATCTTAACTTTAAAAATAAATATTTTCAAAAGCCATTTTAGTTTTTCCTTCACGTTGTTTTTTAATGGAGTTTGATCTTACTATAACCAGAATACCTACACAACTTCTTGGCATTCATTGATTCTGTGCTTCTAATTACAGACTGATTAGCATTGCTCTCCTGTTAATTTATGCTCCCTTTTAAATTTTTATTTTGACCTTTCAAGCTCGGTAACTTATGTGGTAACTATATTGTGGCTTCTATCTATTGTCATGGATCGAAGGCTCCATTGTGGAGGCTACATGTCTACATTTTAGAGTTTTATCCTGGTTTTTGCTTCCTGCTGATTCTTCACCTTGGTTTTTATAAAAGTTTTAAGTACTACAAAATACTTAAATAGTTGTTTCATTATTTTTTGCTAAATTCAACTTCTTAATTTTATATGGATCATTTTCTTCTCCTGTTTTTATATACATTGTGGATAACACTTCTAATATATATATTTTCCACTCAGGAAGAAGTGAGACCTGAGAGAATAGAGCCAGTAAATGAGCTGACCAACAGTCTCATGCAATAGCCAACTTTATGTCACAGAATCAGCTAATTTATACTCTGAGGGTTAAGAAGAGTCACTAGAGTAATGTGTATAATCACAAGGACAAGCTGCACATGGTAGATAAGCTGTGTGTAGCAAAACATGTTTTTCCCAAAGGCATATAAACAATTAACAATAGCCAATTGTAATGAACAATCTGATGTAAACTCATTTCTATTTGCTACACCTGGGAGTGCCACAAAAACACATTCTAAGAACAATTGGGTATTTTTCAAGAAACTGAGGTCACAAGACTACTATCTTGTTTTCTTAGAATTTTCTCAAAAGTGCTTAGAATTCTTCTCACATAACTCCATTCTTGGATAGTGTTCCAACATGTATCTAATGCTTCATGTGGAATTTTGAAGTGCTACGTAAAATATTTGCACCCAGTTCTTTAAGGAACATTATGGTACACCCTGGAAAGGTGTTGAAAGTCTGGTTGATATTTTCTTAGGACATTGAAAGCTTCTGATGTTTGTTAGAATTGCGAGGGTTCTTTGCCTCTCACTCTTAACAACAGCTATCCTGACCCTGAAGCTTCACTTTCCATCAATGTAAGGAGGCATCCACAAACCAGGGAACTAGAGGTTAATTCTTAAATTCCTTTCTTCAAGAATTACAGGTACAGGTTTCCTGACTTTTTGATGTATAAAATTAATTGTCTAATGTCTTATCCAGTTTAATAGTTTTTGGGGTAGGGCATCCCCATTACCAGTTGCAGTGATGTTACTGGAGATTCGGGTCTCACTAAGTAGAGTTATATCATTTTAATGTACATCCTTTTTTTTTTTTTTTCATTATATTGTCCAAGTACCATTATGAGCTGACCCTTAGTTATGCTTTTGAAATAATCATAACTCAGCAGCCATTAAAATTTGCATGTGTGCTAGCATATATAAGACACATAATTAGAATCACTGTGACTATAAATATAAAACAATGTGCATATGCAGTTATATCTATATTTTGATGATTAAACAGAAAATAGATTTTATTTCTCTTTTTGCAACAGGTTTCATGTTAAGTATTTGCATTTTAAAAAATTTGGTCTGGGGAATTTAAGGAATAAATTTGTGTTGAGGTATTTAATTGCTATAAATATGCTAATATCATTGAAATAATAGTAATGTCACATTATATAAATGGAATTTAATTACTGAAAGATGAGTGCTCCCATTTTATGACTTCCAGGGTTGATGCTATAGGAGACTCACAATGCTGCTGTATTATTAATATAGGTGCTGATTCATTTCTAAAACCTATCCAATAGCGTGAAACCCTAGTTTGTATGCACATTTATGAGGCTTGTTCAGAATATAAACCTGACCATGTTGATGTTTTGATTGTTTGATTAAGGCACTCTTCAGCTGAATATGTTTGTAACCTAATGATGGTGCTGCTTATGAATATAAAATATTTTTGATGAAATAAATATATAAACTTGTGGTTATATTGGAAATACTCATTTGTCAACTTCAAGCAGCCCTGGTTATTCTAGTTCTAAATCTATTGTGGCAAGTATATTAGAGTCAAAAGCTAAGTCATCGCAATTAGTATTCATCATTTTGATATCATCAATAGCCCATCTTCACAGTAACTATAGTTCCATTGTGTATTGCCTAAGACTGTAAAGATAACAAAAGAAACAACTGAAAAAATTGTTCACATATCCAATTTCTGGGAATCTAGTCCACTTGCTTGAGTTATCCTAGTTGTAGATATAAGTGAAATAATGCAGAAGTGAGCGTATTCTATTTCAATTTTTCTTTCTCTTTCTGAATTGTACTTTTTAAGGCATAGCTTTAGAAATATTTCTTCTATAATTTTAAATTCCTAATTGGAAAGGATATTTTCTAAGGACTCATAGGCAATCCCATACTCCTATGTATAAACATGTACATATGTGTACAATATTCTTAAACTATCATTTGTTTTTTAAAGCCACAATGGTTATGAAGCTATCTTGAAAGTGTTATGACTTTATTTCCTCTTTTATTTGAGCATTGCATGAGTCAGTAATTAAGAGGAAGGCTGCCATGACATCACTCTACAACAGTAGTTGATAGACCTACTGAAGGCTCTTTGGTATGAAGAAATCTTACTTTTCAGGTTGCTAGAGATAAAAGAATATACAAGTAACAGTGTATCTGAATAAGCATTGGAGTCATAGGGCTGCAGGTGTGAGATAATACAAGGAAATATAGGAAGGAAGAGATATTCACCCCTACAATTGCCAAGTACACTTTGGTCACAAGGATCAAATATGTCATCTGTTAATACTGGAAATCAAGTCACAGATTACCCTCTAGTTGTGAAAGTACTCTTATGAATATGACATGGTGGAAATTTGCAACAATACATGTCATACAGACAATGTCAAGTGATGTCTTGGCTGGGACAGTTCCTATTAAAGGATTAAAAATAGTTTCTGATTAAAGATAAAAAATGAAATTTAGGGCTTTAATATATCTGGCAATCACTTAACATTATCTCTGAGTAGATTGCTAATTAGCTAAGTGCGTTCAAAAAGACTTATCTAATTTAAGTTTATTTAAGAATTTTCTCTCTTAAGCATCATTCATAAATACTGGTCCTCCTCAAGAACATCTTCTCAGTAAATAGAACCAGTGTACTTAAATCTGATCACATTTCCCTTAGACTTAACATTAATTTTATGCTATTCTGGTACAGTGCTTATTTTATGTGTATGAGTGTTTTGACTGCCTGTAAATAAGTGTCAGACCTTAAAAGACCAAAAGATGGTACTCAATATCCTGGAATTTGAGATCCACAGGGTTGTAAGCTGCCACATGGGTACTGGAAACCAAATATCAGTCCTTTGCAACAGCATCAAGTGCTTCTAACCACTGAGCTATCGCCCATAAGTTCACAATAATAAATGAAAAGCTAATTGCTTTTATATTTCATGATATTGTCATATAGCTAGTTGAGATTATTTTTTGAAAATTAAGTTATGCTGCATGATATTATTTCAATTTTTTGGACTCTAACTATATAATTCCATGTTTCCAAATATCAAAATATGTATGCACATAATATTGTGTCTCTTGGGAGAAGTAATGCCTGACGTTAATGGTGAAAGAGGCAATGGATGTGTAGTTACAGTACTACAATACTGATAACATAGTGGCTTTGGTGTTGTAGTGTAACACTGTTTTCTATGAATAATGGTTTCAGTAAAGTGAATATATACCAAAGAAGGGACATTATTGAAAGATCAGCTCAGACTTTTTACGTTATACAAAAGCCTATGTGTTTGTATAAATTGTGTGTCTTTTGAATAATAATCAAAGTTGAGGCTTTTTAACAAGGATTGGGCATCAGATATATACTTCTCAAGTAAAATCCATTTTTAACACGCTGTAGCTCCCTGTAGCTCCTTGGTGATAGAGTATGATTTCGAAATAGAGAAGTTAACAATGTGTAGAAGTGTTGAGTCACTTTGGAGATAGTCTTGGAATGATATTTGTCACTGGAGATGACTGGAAAAGATGCTGTGCTATACAGAATGGGGAAGTGATTATGATTGATGAAACCACTGCAGAATGGTTCACGCTGGGATTCTGATAATTTTATTGGTACCTTTCCACTCTCATGAAACAGAAGGAGAGATGTTGCTAAGTACAGACGTAATGATTTCAGTGCTCTCTTCCTTTATTCTCTGCAGTTCCTTCAGTAGGAAGGGAGCTCACTAGAGCATAATATAACCTTCAGTGTATTCTGTGTTGTCTTAGGGTAACTGTTGCATATTGATTTATAAAATTTTTAATCTTCATCATTGAACTGAAAGTCTGGAAAACAGAAAGTCTAGAAACAGAAAAACACCATCTTTATGATTCAATTAGTAATTAACTGCAAGTTCTCCCTGGAATTTCATATGCAGTATACTCTGTGGGTTCTACTGAGGCTTCAGGATTTCTAGTGCACAGGTAAACACCAGTTTACACTGGGCAATGAAACTCTCAGATGGAACAGAAAATATTAGACAATCAGAATCTTTGAGGGGGGGCAAAATTGATAATTAAAGATTTTCTTCACCTATTCAGTCTTCAGAATCAAATTTAGGACACATTTGAATCATAACTTTATATACTGAATGTTTAACCTTCACCACAGTGATGCTCAACCTGTGGGTCATAAAGCCCATTGGGGGTCATATACCAGATACCTTGCATATCAGATGTTTACATTACAATTCATAAAGTGGCAAAATTACAGCTATAAATGTGTAAAATTGCACGGGAATTATTTTATGGTTGGGGTTGTCACAACATGAGGAAATGTATTGGAGTGTTAGCATAAAGTAGGCTGAGATCAAATGCTTTTGCAAATGTTTCAATGCCCCTGTACACCGTTGCTCTGTCTTTGAAGGACAGATAATACTGACTTTGTTATGTTTCTATGGAATGGAAATAAAATATGAATTTCATGTACATTGCAATTCAATAAGTATTAACAATTATCATGATGGTCATTTTCCACATTGAAGACATTTTCTCTCAAATAGTTAATCTTTCATTCCAGCCACAAAATATTCTTGTAAACTTGAAGGAGTGGGCAGTCAGTAAAATAATTACATTCATATACTTTTCTCTGCCAGAATTTCCTACTGATTAAATGTGTTTGCATATGCAAATTAAAATACTGTGTACTCATTACCTTAAATATGTTTTTCATTAGGTAAATGAAATGCTTATAGAAGGTGATATGAGGTTAAAAGCAGAATATTGTCAAAACAAGTTACAGAATAGATTTTTAAAGATACTTTTTAGAAAATCAGCATGTATTTATTTTGTATAGTGTAGAGTATTGGAAAGATAATTTCTTTCAAATATGTCATGTGCTTTAACCATAGTCACTCTTTTCTCCTTCCTGCCACCTGGTGCTTGTCCTCTTCCATCACTCTGTCACTATATATATATACTCACACACACATACACTCACATATACACATGCTCATATGCACACACTCACACACATACATGCACATACACACACTAACACATACTCACACACACACGTGCACATACATAGATATATGGCACTATATATCATATATAATAGATAAATGAGAGATAATTATACACATATATGTACATATTTATGTACATGTTTTATGAATGTATATATTAGACTAGACTCTAAATTAGAAAATATATTATTTTCATCCTTTTATATCTAATATATTTCATTTAATATGACCTTCAGTTGTATCCATTTTCTTGAAAGTTATGCAATTTTATTCTTCTTTTTGGCTGAAAATAACATTTATTATCCTTTCATTTGTTAATGGACACCTAGGCTGATTCCATAATTTGGCTATTGAAAATACATGGTGCTACAGTCAACATTGATGTGTACATACTTGTATGGAATATTTACCTAGTGTTCTGTGGGTGTGTTAGCTTACTTAAAAGTATTTTAAAAGGGGAGAGAGAACAAAAAGATTACTTCTCTATGCCATTCCCACCAGAAAGAGACTTGAAAGTCCTCCATTTTAGTTAAAATGATTAAAAGATCTCTTATGCTTTGCTGAACATCTTTCCCTTTGAGTTTGTCTTAACCTGAGCATATTTCATTTATAATGTGTTCATTAAAACTGACTCCAATTGTGTTCCATAGTCACCTGCTCTTTTCCCCCAGAAATTCCCCAGGTCTTTTCTGCTCATCTGCTGAGTACTCATTCTGATTTGAGGCTAGTAATCTTCTGCTACATCATGTTCATCAGGAGAAATGTATCTTTTTTGGTTTTCCCATTTCCCTTCCTTATCCGTAGAACCTTGGCTTTCCTCTTATTTCCCATAGCAATGAAAGATAATTTGCATGGCTCTGCACCTCCCCATCATTTGGGTCTTTTGAAAATTTTACCCAGAGTTTGTGATTTTTGAATTATCTGATAACAGTGCACTTGGCATAATCTTTGTGTGTGGATTCCATCTCAAAGTGTGCTCAGGTTCTTCAAGACTGTGATGACAGTTCTTGCACAGTGCTTGAAGTGCTCATTGGATCTCTTGTTTCTTCAAGGGCCCACTGTCTCCCTATTCACCATCTGGTGCATGGGAGAGATATGCAGTCAGAATTAATTTGAAGAGTAGCATAACTTCTACGAAGCATTTTCAGTCCAAATGTAGAAATGTCTCACATGTACAGCAGAAGCAATTTTTCTTACATTAAGCACAGCAACACAGGGGATCTTTCCGAAGGCTTTGATGAGACCATTGTCTTAATTATAGATGATGCAGGGTCTCCTGGGTTGAATCCCACATGGTTCCTATTCCATCATTGCCAGATCATTTGCAAAGGTCTAGCCAGATGTCATCTCAGGCTTTAAGTTTTGTAAGCAACAGCAGCATGACTTCCTTGGCCTTTTTGTAACCATTGACCTTATCGTCAGTCATGAGAAGAAGTTCAAAGCATCTTTTCATATGGTGGCCTTTAGACATAACCAAATCTGATAAGTTTAAGTCATCTAGGCCAAAACAGATGACATATTCCTTGTGGCTGGCTTTTATTCTGCAATGTCAGTGATGTCAGGTTTACATTGGTGAAAACATGCTGCCTTCCAGACACATATATGGAAAGGCATCCTTGCAAGAATGGTGGGTTCCTTTATCTTGTGCTCTGGGAATTGGAGCCACAGCTTTATTAGTATCCCAAGACCAGTAGTAGACTGATGACCTGCTAATTTGATGATGAAGTAGGGCTGGATATAGTTTTGTACAAGCAGGGATAAACAATGGTCACAATAGCTGGATGAATAAGAGCCTTGAACACTACAGAGAGAATATCTTGTGTATTTTATGGATGCATCATCTGTCAATTAAAAAACCTATGGCCTATGGCTATGGAAGGAAATAAAAGCTGGACATTCAGGAGGCAGAAAATATTCTGGGATAGAGCCTGGTACTGGGATCCACCCAGGAGGATATGAGAAGACAGAGGCATGGTATCTGAGCACAGGTAACCCAACACATGGATGAATGTAGATTAAAATAAATGTGATATTTTAAGTTAGATACAGTGAAAGACAAACTTATCTATAGGGTCAAGATATTTTTAGTCTGAATCTTATTTCTGGGAGCATGGGACTGGAAGAAAGAACCAACTCCAACTTCTACAGAACACAGCTGACAGAGTTGTTTTTGGTTTTTTGGGCTTTTTTGTTTTGTTTTGTTTTGTTTTGGTTAGATTACACAAGTCATGGGAACAGAAGGCTATATACTTCTCTACATTGTAGCCCCTTTGGAAAAAGAGTTTTAAAAATAGACTGAAGAATGAAAGGATTTCTTTGGAGGAATGGAGTCTGCATTGCTCTGAGCTAGAGTACCTGCTTAGTTTCCTTGAGGCACCTGTTTTTAATTACAACAGTACCAAGCAGTTAAAGTTTCAAAAATTGTTAAACAAGTATTCTAGAAGTACAGAAGCATGGACTGTTCTTTATGGTGCTGAGATTACTTTCCCTCTGGGTTGGTTTGAACACAATTGGTTCTTTGAATTGATTCTGAAGATATATAGAAATTGTTCATCATGTCAATATCTGGGGCATCCAAAATGTATTGGTTGATAATATATATCCTTATGTGCATTTCTTTGCTTTTAGCACCCAGAGATGAGCTCATTATCTTACTTCCAATGTTTTAATTTGAAACAAAGAAGGCATGTTCTTACATCTTAGCATTTGGATGCAGATCCATAGCATTGCAAAGATAGGGATGTTTTGCCTTACTATTTGAGATTTTCGGGGACAGGGTGATAGATAGCATATTTATTCAATTCTTTTATGTCTTTCATCAAAATTTTATGTTCTTTTTTATTATTTTTTTTTAACTTATTCACTTTACATCTTGCTCACTGATCCCTTCCTGGTCATCCCTCCTACAGTCCTTCCCCAATCCCCACCTACCATTCTCCTTGGAGAGTGTACAGGCCCTCTGGGTTTCTCCCATCCAGGCACTTCAAGTATCTGCAAGACTAGATGCCTCCTCTTTCACTAATGCCAGACAAGGCAGCCCAAATAGAAGAACATAACCCACGTACTTGCAACAGCTTTTGGGATAGCCCCCGCTCCAGTTGTTCAGGACTCATATGAAGATCAAGCTGTTGTTACATATTTGCATGGAGGCCTTTGTCCAGTCCTATATGTTCTTTGGTTGGTGATTCAGTTACAGAGAGCCCCAAGATTCCAGGGTACTTGATTCTGTTGGTCTTCCTTTGGCATTCCTATCCCACTAGGGGCTATAGTCTTTTCTCTTATTCTTCCATAAGAGTACCCAAGCTCCATCCACAGTTTGGCTGTGGGTGTATGACTCTTTCTGAATCAGTTGGTGGGTCAGGCCTCACAGAGGATAGACATGCTACAAGCATAACTGAGTATCATTAATAGTGTTGGGGATTGGTACTTGCCCATAGGATGGGTCTCAAGTTGATCATGTTATTGGCTGTTCCCTCAGTCTCTGCTCCATCCCCAGTCCCAGAATTTCTTGTAGACAGAGTACATCTTGAGTAGAAAGTTTTATGAGTGAATTGGTGTCCCTATCCCTCCATCCACTGGGGTTCTTGCCTGGCTACAGGCATCAGTCTCCCCAGGCTACATATTTTGGGATTTTTTTTTTTAATGATGGAAGTTTTGCATTATTTTGCATAAAACCCACTCCTGCTGGAGTTCATAAGCTTGCTGAATCTTGAACATGTGTAGTAATTACTCAGGAGGACAGAATATAGAAAAAGAGTGACTGTACAGGTAGGTAGGCTCTTGGGGCATAAGAAATTCTGAACAGAGCTCGGGGCAATAAACTTCTGTCCATCTGTGTTAACTTTTCTGATGAGACTGATTAAAACCATTTCTGGAATGTTTTTATGCACTCCTTTCTGTTATTTGATGATTTGCATTGAGTTTAACTTTAACAAAAGACCTAAGAATAGCATTATTTTCTATATCTTTGTAGTCACACAGTAAAGCAGCTGCAGTATCAAACACATCGAAAGCTGAATGAGGTGATTAGCACCAGAAAAGAAGTTGTGCAGAATTAAACTGTGGAAGATAAGATACAAAGGGACCATCTACAGACTGGCCGTGAAGAAGAAACAAGAATAGTTGAATAATACAGTGCTGTTTCCTCCTGTAAAAATAGCAGAATATTACCAAAGGGAGAGTGGGCCATGGTTAGCAGAACTTTGAAGAGAAGGATTGCTCAAAGAGAACAGATATTCATACACTGACTTTCTATGACTGCATATAGATTCAGTAGTGGAATTGCGGATCATATAGAAATTCTATTTTTATTTGTTGTTGCTCATGCAGTCTCTACACTAACTGCTATAATGAATTCACTACTTCAATCCAAACCATTAGTGATCCATTCTGATCATCTTTATCTTACTGTCTTCAGTCTTTTGTTAAAGAACATTTCTATGAGGGAAAAAGATAACAATACTGCCTTTGACTGGAATTTACCTGATTGCTGAGGGTGACCATTTTTTTCTCATAGCTGTTGGTCATTGCATGTCTTCTTTGAAAAATGTCTTCTAAGATCTATGGCCCATTTTAAAATGTAATTATTTTGTCTTGAGCCTTTGGTGTTGTTATATATTATGTTGACAATATTATGGTCAGATGGAAGTTAATACCTGTAGGTTACGTCCTCACTGTGTTTTTTCTTTTGGATATACAAATTTGATTAATGTTATCCCATTTAATTATTTTATGCTTGTCTCCATCTTTTATACATTTTTTAAAAGATATGTGGTGTGTTATCTTGGACTTCTCACTTCCAAAACAGACAAGTTTCCATCCTTCTACTATCTAGTCTGTGCTGTGACTAGGGTAGTTCTATCCATGATTATATCTGCCCAACACAGAGCCAAAAGACAGAAAAGAATACCTCAAAAATATTTGAGATGATAGATTTATTGAAGGAAGTGAATTATAGTTTGTTAAATTTGAAGACAACAAGTTTTTCTCCAACTCATTTAGGGACTGACTACAAGGTACTTAACATAGTAGGGTACTAACCTAAAATAGCTAGGAAACCCACCCACCTGCAAACTCAGTCAATCCTTACACCAATGGGTACCTGAAGCACAAGCTTCTATTTTCCTCCATTTGAAATAGAGTTTTCTGTAGGCAAACATTTTATGCATCCTACTTTTAATAAGGGTTCAACCTTTCCTCTAGCCAACCACCCAGCAGAAGTAATGGAAGAGTAAAGTTATTAAGATGTGGGGGGAAGTGGGCCTGTTCAGCAATAGTTCTTTGGGGGGTGAGCTTGATCATCTTGGGCAGCAGTTTAGCATACACCAAATATGACTTAGCAGCTGTAGACCAGTCCTCTAGGCAGGTAGACAACAGGCACAAACCATCAGCTACAATCCAGTTCTTTCATCAAGCAGACATCAGGCACAAACTGATAACTGTAGTTCAATCCTGAAGAAACTGCCATGCTGGCCAACCAGCCTGATGTGAGGTTGTGGAAGTTTCTTCTCTCAATGGTGGCACATTATCATAAGTTGAGCTCAACAATGCTATGTATGATGAACCAATACATGTGTGTCTTTAGTGAGGAAAAGCAAGCTGGAGCAAACAAAACCAAGGTTCAGTGCTTGTCTCCCACTGTCTGTGGGGTAACATTTCTACTCCTTCATCAAGCATCCTTTCAAGTGTCTGCTGTCTCCAAATACCCTTTCTCTTTTGTCTGCTTTAAGAAAACAGTCTTTCTTTGTCCCGCGCTACCATCTTGCCAGCAAGAACGACGTGGCACACATAGGATCCTTCTGCAGTAAAGCTTTAATGCATCTTGAGAGGGAGAGCATAAGCTTGCCACGAGTGGAGACCCCGAACAATAGAACACCCATCCATTATATAGGTCTCAGCGCTTGCCTGGGACGCGGAGCTTCCCCATTGGCTCCCGCACATCAGGCCAGATGCCACCACGAGAGAGGCTGAGACTCTGAGGTGGAAAATTACCAGGTACATGCGCACTAGCCTGTTTACAACTTGTCCTCGGCTGGGTGTAGGTGCCATCTTGTAATGGCGAATGTGGGTGCGACTCGGGAGGCTCCCCACATTTCTTGTGTTTGCTTCAGCAACACATCCTTTCACGTGCATACCCAGCAAAGCATCATTTGGCATAACTAACTTTCCAAAGTAGTAGAAACTTCCACTTCAATTTTCTGTTATGGCCATCTTCTACATCTTCCTAAGTTTTATCATTTGAGAAAAGCTATTATATTCTTCATCCCCCCCTTCCCCAAAAACACCTTCATAGCAAAGCATGCAAAAGTCTCAGTTACCTAGAATGATGGTAAGGTCTAAACTTTAGACTAACATCAAAGTGGAGTGACCTCTGAAGCCCCTTGTAAGGAAGTAAATAGATTCTACATGCTTGAAAATTACTTATAGGAATATTGACTCAACCATACAAATCTAAAAAATACTGAACCTGTTCTGTGGGAAGACCAAGAAAATAATGAATTATCTGTATGGCCATGAAGATGAGCTATGTTGCAAGTGACTTATAATACAAAATGTGGCAGAGCAACAAGAGCTTCTGATTGATGATAATATTCACATGATAATATTCAACAAGAAAATAGGGATTGCAATCTGAATGAGCCTGAGAAGGGATCCATGGAGTAAACAAAAGGAGATGCCCATCCTAGCCAATGTCTTGATTTTAGCCTAGCAAGCTCCTGAGCAGAGGCTGGCTTTCTGCACCTTAACTTCTGAGCTACAGATCTAAGAACCACATGTGAGCTGTACAGATATCCATGTCAGGCTTTATTCCACAGTACTAGAAACCTAGTCTACATCATGGGATCAGAATGAGGTGCTGCTATTTTTAAAAAGTGAAACTGTTGACAGTCTTGCATTTGTACAGAACATAGAAATCAGATACTGGAAAGAAATTCTCAGTGCCTTGAACAGGATTCTTAATAGATGCTGTAGATGCTTCCTGTGTTAGGTTTCTTTCTTTCTTTTTTTCTTTTTTCCTGCTACTCTGATAAAACACCATGACAAGGCAACTTGAAGAAGAAAGAGCTTATTTTAGATTACAGTTCTGGAGAGATGAGAGTCTATCATTACAAGAAGAGTGGCAGCATCTGCTGTCATGGTAGAGCAGGAATAAGAAGCTGAGAGCTCATACCTCTATCACAAACACAAAGAAGAGCAAGTAAACCAGATATAGGTGAGGCTTTTTTACTCTCAAGGACCACTCCCAGTGAAGTACTTTCTCAACCTAAACTTTCCCAAGAAGCATCATCAACAGAGAATCAAGTGTTCAAATGCCCAAGATGGTAGAGAACGGGAAGCATTTCTCCTTCAAACCCTCATACTGCCAATAGTAACTGAGGAGGCAATAATGAAGAGCAGGTTATCAGTGGCAGAGCAAATGAAAACCCTTCAATACATAACTTTAAAATATTTCAAAGAACTGCCCCTGGCAGTAGCATATACACCTCATGAAAATGAGCTCATTTGGACAGTGATGAAGATTCTGCCTACGTCATTGATTCTGCTGGCAGAGAAATGCATTGGAAGATAAAGCAAGGGAAGGATTGTTGAAAAGGAACTGAAATTTGATCAGTATTTTAAAGGCTTCCAGCCTCTTTAGATAGCCAACCTTTCCAAAGTTATTTTTTTTTAATACTATAAATGAAACATAAGAAATGGGTAAATAAAGAATTGCTGTGGTTTGAGGTCAGCCACAGAGGAAACAGAGATACTCAGGGAGATACAGTTTATTTTACACTCTGCCCTGCAGATTACCATATGCCATTGGGGTCATAAAGCTTGAAATGCACTGGTCAGGTAGTCAAAAAGGAGGGAGCAGAGAGCCTTGCAAGATCATTTACTGTGGTCCCCATGGGGAAGGCAAAATGTGGTAGATCAGTCTAACTATGAATTGATTCCTTTGTATTTCTTCATTGGGCTAGGGGCTACAAAGTGACTTTTCTTGCTTGAGATGTGAATCTTGGCCTCCTGGAAGTTAGCAGTCAGCCCCAGGAAAGATTTAGGGTAAGTTCGTTTGCAGAGCAATGATGTATGATAGATATACTCCTCTAATCTTTAGGTTACTCACCCCTTTGGATCATTCTCTACTCAGACCAGGAGCTTTTAATATGTAAAAATGTAATTATAGAAAAATAAATGCAGTGATGATGTAACTAAGAAGTATAGCTAAATTGTCTGAAATTTAAGTGAGTTGGAATTTTCTATTTTGTCTAACGGAGTGAGACCCAGCCAAATCCATGGGTTGAAAATATCTTCCACCCCAGTGATATTGAGTTTTTTTTTAGAAGAAATGTTGCTAGCTTAAACTCAGGGTTCAGAGACAAAGAAAAATGAAGGACTCTTTCAGATGACCTAAGAGCCTACTAGAAGCTAGCATGCTAATAACAGTATTCTGTGTCAAACACTTGCTGTTGTCATGAGAAGGGAAAGAGGTTCTTGAAGTGGAACAAACAAAAAGAAAGACAAACACCAGAATGCTGATCCTGGAGAGCAAGAGATTTCTTCCCAGTCTTTATTACTCAGTAGAAAAAAACAATTAATTACCCAGCTTTGTTTCAGAACTTTTGGGAACCAATTACTCCTGTTTCCCATTTTCTCTTCCTCCTTTGAATGATCTGTAACTATTATCTTTTACTGGTCTCACCATGTGTCCTAGTTAGCTTTCCATCTCTAAGTTGAAAATTTCAGCTTTAAAGGAAGAAGGGAATGTTTTGTTCTGTTTTGGTTTTCAGTCTGTGGTAACTTACTTGATCTTCTTTTGGGTGTCTGGCAGCAGAGCACATCACTACAGATGTGCAGATTGAAGCAATATCTCTTCATGTCGTTGTTATCAGGAGAGAGAGAGAGAGAGAGAGAGAGAGAGAGAGAGAGAGAGAGAACAACATCCTTGTATCTACTTTTCTTCCACTATGACCCATCTTCCTATAAATGTAATTTGTTGGGGGTTCTACACCCCTTTTGTTCCCAAATAACTTAAAGACAATTATTTCTGTGCCCTCTCTAGCTGGTTTTAGCACCCAGGTAGATGACATAGAGACCTAAGTTTTTATTAGTATGCTGTTGATACTATGCTGGGCATATTCTAAACTATTCTTACCCTCTAAAGATGCTTATACCCAGACAAGTGCCCTTTTACTTTCTGATCATTTCTTTACCCAGCTCACTCTGGTTCATGTTTGTCATTATGACAACTCTGTCATTGGGTCTTCATGGTAAATCCTTCTGGTCTTACCACATGATTTCTCCACTCCTTCTTCATCCCTCCTTATGGGCCTTCTCTACTTTCTCTCTCTCCACCTGGGCTATGGCTGAGAACAAAAGTCCAGTCTTTCTATCTCCTCTTTCCAATCATAGGCTGAATCAGCTCTTTATTGATCAATCAGATAATGGAAAACATATTTTACATAACTTTGAGACAGAAGATACTTGACCATGCCAGTCCATGGTATGGACTATAGATAGATATCTGGACATAGAAATCATATCTTAGGGCAAAGAAATCTGAATTGAAATACAAGTCTCCGCCCCTTATCAGTCATGCTACTGAGTACAGATCAAGCTCTTTAACACAGGAGACTTTGAGGAACATTCTAGATCAGTGGTTCTCAACATTTGTAACGCTGTGACTCTTTAGTTCAATTCATCATGCTACAGTGACACAGAAGATTAATTCGTTGCTCCCATGTAACTGTAATTTTTCTGCTATTATGAATTTTAAATATCAGATATACAGGATATCTGATTTTTGACCCTTGCAAGCGTCAAGGCCCACAGGTTGAGAACTACTGCTCTAGATTTAAATAGTAACACCTTTATATGTTAAGAGTATTAGAGATCAGATGGAGAGATTACTTTTGCTAGAACCTAACTTAACAATATAACTAAGAGCTTCATTTTTCCCTGAATTAGATTTGGGTAGTGACTGGATTTGCCTTAACACTACAATACCCTGGAGACTCACTGGGAGGAAGATGACTAATTGACAGCCCTCAGAATACCATGATTCCCAAGCTTCCAAAGTAATACCTGTGAGTTCTACCTTACCATGAATGGAATGTGAGGTGTAAATCTGATGGATAATTTTGTCTGTTATATTTTGCCTGTTCCAGGTATAACCATGCACCAGTAGAGTTTTTAAGGATACCTGCTTCTGTCCTATTCTATTCTAGCCTGATAAGAAAGAATCTCTCTAAGTGCTTATACCCATCACTTCACATAAAAGATATCACTACCTGTCAGAAAGGCATTGTGTAGATACTCAGAAGCAACATGGACAAGGACAAGGGTCCATCTTGATCTCTCTGTCTCTCCCTAGAAATTGTACCACTTGATTTGGTCTCCACCTAAATACAGACAAACGAGCCCAAAGAAATGAACATAGGTAGAAGAATGGATACAAATTACATAAAATATAAATGGAATTTTGATGAAATCATTAAATTTGAGAAATGTTATTACACTGACAATGAGCTATTTACATAAATATCAGTGAGACATGATCGTAAGGAGCAACATTACAAACTGAAGGTACTAGGTAGCAGATCTGTTCTACTGCCGTATTGACGGGATGAAGAGAAGAATTAGAATAACCATAGAGTAGGTGGCCATGCATAGAGGACCACACTGAAAGAGGCACTGATTTGACAACATAGTGTAAAACCATGGACAAGCCAGGAGGGATCCATAGAAATTAAAACTTTGCTCATAGCATTTTCTGGTTTCTTTCCCAACTTGCAAATTGCCTGCGCTTTCCAGAAAGCACAGCCTTGTTATAGTCTCTGCACCTCTAGCTTCCGTGTGCTGGAGAAAGAGAAGAGTTTGGTGTGGCAGAAGGAGGATAGAAGACCAGCTGTCATTACGAGTGGGATGATTTGAAGGTCCAGGGTCTGGAAGACACCACAAAGCAAAGAATGCATTTCAGGGAGGTAAACCTGGCTTTCACAATCAAGATTTAAGAACGCTTATCAGGGAATGTCACAGGAAAAAGGGAAATTATTTGTTACAACCCTATGCAGGAGATTGGAGGGGAGCAATCAGCAGTGGCATTTGCCATAGCACATCATTGCTATTTTTGTATCGCTAAATACTTGATAAGGAAATAGGTTAGTGTCAGTTTATCACATCTCATCTGTTATATAATTTGCAAAACTCGAGCCTTCAAAACTGGAATCATTAGAAGACCACTGTGTCTTTGCCTCAGCTTATATTCGTTGTTGCTCTTCTGTACAGTAAATGGCTTATAAGCCAACATCTAGAAAAGGAAAGAAAGGAAATAGTGTATTAGAATGGTACAGAAAGCATATTTGTCAGAGATGCAGGTAAAACTTTGGGGGAGGGGATTAGCTGGGTATCTCCAGCAGCAGAAGAGCATTTTCTGTAAGGTTATTTTATTTTATTAAATTGGGTTGCTTTCGTGGTGTTTGTGAGATTTCCCCATTTTGTGAGCAGGGTGATAGCCCCATTGTCACAACTGCTGGGCTCATGAAGCAAAACGGATACTCCATCTGCAAAATGAATGCAGCAGCTATGAGTTAATTAGATTCCCTTTCAGAAGATGTTTTGTGTACCTGAGGACTGATGTGGCAGGGAGACAACAGGAGCTACCTAGATGGCTGAGCCACAGGTCTGAAGCAGTGGATCTTTGTTTGCAAACATTTGACCTTACACACAGCTTTTAGAGGAAGCTTCCAGCCTTCCAGGGTTAATAAATAACCCTGCTACTTTTTTGCTCAGATGCAAAAAGGCTGCAATTTGATTATCTCCTTGGGGATTACTTTCTGTCATCTCCTCTCAACTGTGGAGTCTCCACTGGCAAGAAGCCAAATATTTAACGTGAATTTACACAGGCTTGGACTATTTACACAGTGACTCATTGCTTTATTAAGAATATGAACTGATGGTCTTGTATAAATTTGACTAATCATTTTAGTCCAGAGGAACAAAAGAATGTGTCTGTGTAAAGTAGTCAGAAAAGCTTAGGTTTTGTTTTTGCTTACATTGGAACAGTCTTTTTCCTGGTGTCTTGGCTCTCTTTGAACTCATGTCCTTCATCAGTTGAAAGTACAGCATTCTTTTATCTCTTTCACACGGAGGCAATCATGACATCTTATTTCAAGTTAATTTTGAATGATAGGTGATGGATGATTTATTTCTTCTGTCACATTTATACTCAGAGAAGCACAGAGAATGAAATGGAATGGGTGAAGTGAGGGTATGTTTTCAGATGCTTCCCACACTACCACTCACAATACCCCCCCCCCCATAGCATCTGTCACCTTTCGCCAGAAATAAATACTACTATTAGGATAGAGTGGATAGAGGCAGAGCTGGGTACCCTGAAAGTCTGTTTTCCTCATCCTCAGAGTATATGTTGAGCACAGCATCCTTTGGGCAGCTCACCACTTCCATTGAAGGAGATCCAATATCAAGCAATGAGCTCTAGCAATGTGCAGTTTTAGGAAAGCCCATCTCTCCATGTCAAAAAATATGTTTTGGACCAATTTTTTCACTAGATATGCCATCCAAACATTTTCACATTTTTATTTTTACTAATGTATAGAGAAGAATGTTAGGCAGGTTTCCTATTCTGGACTCTGAACCTCTGGCAGTCAGTCTTAAGACTAGATGTATTGCTCCCTGGACCATATTGCTTATGGCATTTACAGTATGTAACAGCAGCTACTTATATGTCAGCATGACTGTGTATTCTAGTGAATATTTCTATACAATTTATATATTTATTCTTTATTTGTACCCATATCTGCATGTGGATATAGATTGTATGTTTTAATTTATGGGAATGGTTTTATTTTTATATACATATTACAAATTTAAATTACACCCCTACCAGATACTACTGACATGTCTGTTTATAATCATCTTAAACAGCACAATGCACTCACCCCGACTGTTTTAAAATACACATTGCACCTTCTGTACCTGATTTTTAATGAAATTGACTGAAAAATTCACTGGATATTTTGTTGGCTTTGTTGTATCCAGTGGATGTTTTCTTGTTACCTGTCCATTGACAATTTATTTTGTTGTGAATGTGTGATGTGTTTGCATTTATCTGTGTATATGGGAGTGGTGCATATAGACATATGCCTCAACGGGATGTTGGATGTCCTGCTATATCACTTCTCACCTTATTCCATTAAATCAGCATCTGCAATTGAACCTGGAGTTAGGTTGGCAGCCAATACGACAGAACAATCCCTGTCTCTGTATACTGGAGTACTGGGCTAAGAGTTGTGTGTGTGAGTGTGACCACACAAGGCTTTTTATCTGAGTGCTGGGAATTTGGTCTCAGGTTTCTGAGCTTTCATGGCAAGAATTCTTATCCACCAAACATCTACCCAAACTCCTACTGCTGATTCCTTATCTAATCTTGTTTGCTGCCAAATGAAAATAACATGGCTGAGAGATTTCTCCATTAATTTATTCACCATAACAGTATTTCCTCTATAGGATTGAGCTATTGGAGTTATTTCCTTTGTGACAGTAGTTTTTCTCTTCATTTTATGCTCATAGTTCCTTATATTATATGTCTCTGTGCAAATGCACATAATTATGGTTCCTCATACTCTTAACTCGATCTTAAGAAATGCTCTGTCATCTCTTCTGTGCTATGACAGCATCTGTGCATAGAGAGTATCTTTAATCATTCAAATTTCTAAAGTGTTCTACTGAGCCGTTGATTAGAATTGAAGTAATTTTGCTCTGGAAACATGCAGTTTTCTCTATAGTATTCATTAATGTACTATTCAATGTATTATAGCTATAATCATTCCTGCATTGCAAGGCAGTCATTGCTTGTTACATCAAAATATTGATACAGACCTTATATATCAAACTGTTTTTTTGTATTGGTGTGTCATGAGGTTTATTTCTACACAATTTGTTCTGATAATTTAAATATTTTATAAAGATAAATACCTGTTTTGTGATTTTTTTCTCTAAATTACTGAGACTTGTCTTTCATTATCTTATTTGTATAAATAATAAAAATATTGGGTGATATTTTTAGCTATCACTGGTTATATATTATTTGTATGTAGTTTTGTGTATGTGTGTGTGTGTGTTATGTAAACACATATGCATATGTGTGCCTGTCTGTGTACATGTCGAAATCAGAGGTTGGATTCAGATGTTTGCATCTTCTGCTTTTTCAAAATTTATTTATATAAGAGTTCATTATGTTTGTAGCACTTCCAGCTCCCCACATCCCTTCTCAAACTCATGGGCTCTTTTAAACTCAATTAGTGTTGTCTGTATGTACACGTGTTTAGAACTGATCACTTAAGATTGGAAGCTCATTGCTGGAGAAAATTGATGCTGCTTTCTTCAGCAGCCATTTACTGTTAGTAGCTATTTACATAGGAATGGGCCTTGTAATATTTTCATCTGCCTGTGTTGGCATGTCAACTGGTGTAGGCTTTGCAGGTCTTGTAAAGTTCATGGATGTAACACTCATGTCCTGTCCAGAAAATACTATCTAGAAATAGACATCATGGTTCTCCAGCTCTTATCATCTCTCTTTCTTCTTATTCAAGATATTCCCTGAGCCTTAGAGATAGGGGTTTTCTTACATGTATGTTGAGGTTTGGTCTTTTGCTTGTATTGTAATGCTAAATACTAGCCCTGAAGACATGGTTACCCCCATGGAGAAGAGAATCTGTATGCATGTACAATGTGACCTTGTTTCTTAATTTAAACCTTTTGGTTAAATAAAGATGCCAGCAGTCAATAGTCGGGCAGAAAAGACATAGTTGGGGTTTAGGTTTCTTGGACTTGGGTTCAGAGAAGAACCAGGAGAAGTGGGAGAAGTGGGAGAGAGGAGGAAGCTGCCATAAGGTAAGTGAGCTGTGAATACATGGATATGAGGACTGGTCAATTGGAGTTAAGAGCAGCCCAGATGGACCAGAGCAAGTTCTAATTTTCTATGGGGAAATAGATTTTAATAGCATAAAGAGTAGATATCTGTCGAACTTAAGTGCTGATTGAGGCTTATCATCAAAAGTTGTGTGTCTTTTGTCTGGTAACTGAATGATCAAAGGCAGGATAGAAATTCTGAATTCAGGTTGGGTAATTATGACAACACAATGTGTGTCACATTTGGGCTAGGTACACTAGAGTCCCTTATTCTCTGCATTTTGTATCTCTGAAGCAACCTCTGCCTGCTTCTAAAAGGTTCTATAAGAAGATATGAAAACTGCACTCCTCTCTGTGTACAAGGATGCCCATTTAGAAGGTGGTTAGAAACTACGTGACTTTAGTAACTGGACAGTACCAGTTATCCTCTAAGGTTTCTTTCCCGTCTCGGTTCTTGGCTAGATTTATAATACCAGACATGATTTCCTCCAACTAAGTGGATTTTAGGTCCATTCAGACTGTTGTGGGTTGTATTGCCATTATTGTACTAATTCAGTTGTTATGGTTATCTTGCTTTACAGCTGGATAAAACTATTGGTAACCTTTGTCTTTTTTGATTTCTTTGAGACAAGGTATATCTCACCAAATATGGTGCTGTCTAAACATACTGGCCTAGAAATCTCCCTGTATTTGTCTCTCTTCCTTTTCTCTCCCTCAAGTGCTGGGGTAAAAGGTTAACTCTTCCATGCCTGTCTTTTACATATATGATGTATATCCTAGTGTAGGTCTTCATGCCCACACAGCAAACGTTTTATCTACTGAACTGTCTCCCCGGTACATTTTCTGTTATTTGAATAACATCATTACCAGGGCTTTACATGGTGATACATGACTATAATCCAAGCATCAGTGAAGCAGAGGCTAGAAGATCATAGGTTCCAAGACAGCTTGAACTAGAAAATTAGACCATCTGTCAAAAAAGTAAAAATCTTTACAAGAAGCAATATTTTAATGGTGAACAAAAAGCAAAATGTCTATTAAAAAGATATTTAGAATAAAACAGGAGGGCTGCTGTGTTTCATGTATGTGTGATGCTTGGTATATTCCATCTCACCATTCTTGGAATGATAAATATAAAATATTATAAGTTTATCCACCTGAGCTACATTAGCCTATCTTCCATTGTTTTCCTGAGATGATCAACATAATAAGGAAAATGGATTATTATGACTCATGATTTCACAAACTATGATTATGTGGAATTTGTTTCAAGGCAGTAAGTCTAGCAGGAGCATGTGATCAAAACAGCTGCTCACTTAGGTGGACAAGTCGAAATTTCAATGTTTTGTGAATATTATTAACCTCAAGATTAGTCTCAATAGTAATTACCAAAGTTAAAAGAATTCTTGAAGTGTAAAACAGGCTTTTTTTTTAAAAACAAGAAAAAGAAAAAGAAAATCAAATGAATTAGAGTCTAAGCAACAGGAAAGAAATAAAGATAAATGTTGAATTTAGTCATGTTTTGGTATGCTATGTGAAGATGTAGATCTGTCCTTCCTTGCCTGTCTAAGGCACCTTCTGATTGGTTAAAATAAGGAGGTTATGGCCTATAGCAAAAGGCAGAATAGGAAGGTGGGGCTTTCATACAGAAAGAAGAACTCTGGGGACGAGTCAAGCTGAGGAATTTGCCACCCAGACACAAAGGTAGTTAGACATATAAAATTAAGGAGAGGTAACCAGTCCATGGCAGACAGTGAATAATATAAACAGATTGATTAAGTTAAAAGCTAGTTGAGTGTTGCGGGAAATATTTAAAAGGGCACCATCCTGAGCTATACCAGTTACTCTCTGCTCCAGCAATCTCACTGCCTCCATGGCTAGCCCCAAGCAACAACCACCCATCTCATGGTTCTCTTGTTGTGGATTCTGCTCACATTCCCAGCCATCTACCCCCTGTGGCTAGCAGTCACAAATCCCAGTAACTGGAAAAATCAAAACTCTAGAGGCTCATAATTTATCAGTCAGATTTATATTAGTAAATTCTCAACCCACAAAATGCCCGCACAATGAACTCAAAACTCAATTGATATAAACACAAGCTATACACCTAGATGGGGTAGAATCACCCTAATTATTATTAAATCATCTATTTAAGAAATTCCCAATACTTATGGTTCCCAATACTGTGTGATTCTGGTTTCCCTTCCTCTCCTATAGGTCCCAGCTTATTTCTTCTTCTCCTCCGTCCTTCCCCTCCCTCTGTCTCTCTGTACTCCTCTCTAAAATTCTCAGCCCACCTTCTTTTTCCACTGCCCAGTCACAGACTCTCACCTTATCTTGTGCCCACCCTCACCTGCATATAGACAGCAATCCACAGTTTGGGAGCAAGCCTGGGCTAAAGCCAAAGGCGTTGTAAATAAATAGAAACCTCTGTGTTATTATATAGGAACTGGGGTGGACACAGAAAGACCAAATTGTTCAAACTGGGGGTAATAGACATGCATGAATAATTACAAGGTATTAAATGCAAAGTTACACAAAAAGTAGTGTATTGAAACATTAGTAAAAGTTCCAAAGAACTATTTCTACTGAAAAGCAATTAAAGTAATATTATGAACCATGAATATAAGGTATGTTACTTATATAACATCCCAGAAAAATTTTAATTAGCATGTGAGACAAATAGAGTCACATGCTATCCAGTGGGTCTCAGTCATGTACAGGCTGTCTGATGAGGTTTGCACCATATAGTCACAGTGTATTAAGGCTAAACTATCTAGTTCTGCAAGCTCCATCTATAATCTTTGCATAATGCTGCTTAGCAATACACTTCTTTGAAGTGATGCATATGTGTTGATTTTTGTCTCATTTTACAGAAAAAGGCAGTGGCACTATGTAACTTTTTGATGGGAATGTCATAAAAGGCAAGATATGCGTTGATAGTAGATGTCATATATTAAGTGTGTCTCACCGTATTCATCTTTTTGTGGTTAGGTGTTGCATATGTGCATATTCATATGTGTGTAAGGACATATCTATATGCGTGTGGGTGCAGATGCATGTGTGTGCCTGCATGAGAGTGTGCTCACTGTGGCAGCAGAGTTGGACACTGCATGACCTATTTGATTCGCATTTTATTTCTGAAGGATCTCAGGTTGAAAGGAAAAATGCAACAAAAGAAAAGTGAGGCCATTATGTCCTTAAGGAGAAACTATTTCCAGCATAGGTTATTATTATTTATCTAGCAATGTTGAAGCATCTATAGTAAAAACAACATCCATAAATGGATAGAAAAAGGACAATCTACTCTGATTCTCTGTGACAGGGAGCTGTTGGCCTCCTGCCTCATCCTGGAACTGGGCTAGGAGCTTTCCTTAGGGAGACCTGGGACATAACTGGTCTTTATCTCTTCATTTTGCCTTTCATCTCTTCTGCATTTCTGAGAGGAAGCTCGTGCTGTGATATCAACCTCTCCACTAGCTGTCTACAGGATCAGCTTCCTTGACTTAACGTGTTTATTTTATAATTTAATGGTTTTTGTTTTGTTTTAATTCTTATCATTTTTGTAATAGGCTTGCTGGATCTAAATGCCTGCTAACTTTACTTGGTATCCTTGCCCAGTCTCTTTTGAGATAAAATGTTTCTCCACTTCCTGCTTCTGTACTTTGTTACACATGTCTGCTTTGATTTCTGCCCAATCCAACAATATGTCCATTGAAGGTATCTATGTTGTTTCCTTTTCACAATAAAAAAATACCTTATAATCCCTAAAAATAAACTGTTCATAATCTTGCTTTATTAAAATGTGTCTTAAGTATGATCATGTATATACATGTTGTTTCTGTACAATCATGGTTTGCTGGGAGCCTGCATGGCCTAGAATAGGTTGAAGCTGGACATAGCTTTAAGTCAGACATAGCTTTAAAGACTAATGGTCTCTGGCCTTCTAGTCTTTAACTATATTGTATGCTTCTGGATAACTTCTTACAAATCCTGAAACCTTTCTCAGTTATTCTGTGGTTAAAAACTGCTGGAATCTTTTCTCTTTAACTCTTTGCTTTATTAAACATTATAATTCTCTGTGCTTTAACTCTTTGTGCTTATTTAAGCACAAGGAAAACTTAACTTGTTCTTCCCATTCTGTGCTTCATTAGTACTGGGGAAACTTAACTATTAACTTTTTATTACTTGTGCTTTAATAAGTGCTAATGTGTGGTGATTAACACATGCTGTTTTGCAGCAGGGAATTGAGTAAAGGATTTATTGTTAGTGCCCCTTTCTCTGGTAAGGCAGCAAGAAGTTTCTCTGACTAGGTTGGTTGACTCTTTGTGTGAACCAGAGGAAAGGGAAACAAAAA
>JADRCH010000231.1:2591028-2613147 GCA_019843965.1 Rhynchomys soricoides | reverse complement strand
AAAAATAACTAAGGCAAATATGCACAGACACACATACATTCAATAACTAAGGCAAATATGCACAGACACACATACACTCAATAACTAAGGCAAATATGCACAGACACACATACATTCAAACTTTCATACACCCACACTCTGGCCGGACCAGACCATCTGTCACAATCAACTCCACAAGTATTCATGCATGTTTACATATATACACATATACCTACACATATATATTTAGACAAACATACATATATTTTTGGATGGATGGCTGGCTGGATGGACTGATGGATGGATGGATGGATGGTTGGATGGGATAGAGCTCCACAAGCCAAACCATTCAACCAAAAAGTTTATTTCTTTTCTCTGGTCTATTTATACCTTTTTAGACAAGACATTCTTTAGAAAATTATCTCAGAAATAAAATGTTGTATAGAAGGGAGTTACAGAAGGATGTTGACATTACGTTTAAAGCTGTATTTCATTCTACGTACTCATTATAAATTCAAAGCAACAGTTTTTACGTGACTTTGCCTTATCATAGTGCATTCCTGTGACTTTAGCCTCGGACCTAAATGTTTTTCCTTGAACACAAATTTGTCCCAAGTCTATTTCTCTTTTTAGTGTAGTTATGAAAGCTCACTGTGTTTCTTATTATGAAGCATTTACTTACTATTATGTGGAGTGGGCATATTCTATTCTTGATTCTAACTTTATTACATCTTTCTAGCAAGGCAGCTAAGACCATCTCTAAAGACTTTCTTCCTAAAATTATTTGAATCAAATCAGGAATGTTATAGAATCACTATCCATTTGTCTATATAGCATGACCAGAAGATAGTACATCTTCATAGGTTTTCAGATATCTGTTCAAAAGGGTCGGTCAACACTTAGTTATTGTTATATATTTAATGACACCAGGAAAAGCATATTAATAGCAGGAATGTTTTCTCAAATGTAATCTCCTTAGCCTTGCCTAAAGAAGTAAATCTGTCATAGCTTTACAGTTCATGGCAGAACTGTCTCAGGAAGATCACCTGCTAATTTTTAGCTTCTCCTAGATGGCTCTTGACAGTGATTTGTTTCCTTGTATCATGTGCTTAGTACTAAATTGATTTATAAACACTCTTTTAAATTAAAAATTGTTAACTTGGCCCAACTTTGTTTTGTCCATGGTAAAACTAAAATTAAAATAATAATAATGATGATGATAATGGATAAAGGTCCTGAATCTTTCTTTGGAACAATTAACATGAATTTTTGAATAAATATATTTAAAGCTGCTTTTAAGGACAATATATACATAATCATGGTTATCTCCATGATATGCTATCTCCTGAATATGAAATGTTATCTTCTTGATCATTATTCCAAATGTGGTTCATCTGCATGGTCCCTATAATTTACATACGAGTAACTGATGTCTGTCCCTTTAAATATGTTTTATATATGTATGTGTGTGTGTGTGTGTGTGTGTGTGTATGAATGTATACATCCACACAAACATTTTAAGGATTTTTTAAAACTCGGAGATTGGGCAAATAGGTTTTCCAAGGTCCAGTGCATGGCTTTTGTCTTATCTTTTGAGGTAAGCAACTGCCATTTGCATACCTACAAGTGTTGTTTTCTAAACTGGTAGCAGGAGAACTTGATAATTATCACTATTCCTTCACAAAAGAGGAGATGAATAGGTCGTCTGATTTCATAGAAAGCTTTTACAAGGTATGAATGGCCAAATAAGTAACCTCCAGTACACAGAGATTGAGGGTTAAAAATAATACACATAATAGTAATGTTTCTAACGTCAGTGATCATAATTACTGGCTAAAGTATATGTCAAATAAAAGTGTATGTAGGAATATCTGGCTACTAAAGTATTGTTTAAGAGTTAAAGTACCAGACTGGTTACAGAAAAGTAGCAGAGTGTAACTGATCTTCTGGGTATATGATAACCATACTTGGAGGTTCAAATGTGGTCAGAAGGACTAAAAGGGAAACCATTTGGATATTTTTCCCTTGGCTCTTCATGGTTAATAAGGGGAGCTGCATTTCATCTCTACAAATGTTCTTGTTTTAGTTAGAGCTTTACTCTGTGAACAGACACTGTGACCAAGGCAGCTCCTTTAAGGACAATATTTAATTGGGACTGGTTTACTGGTACGGAGGTTCAGTCAAGGCATGGCACCATCCAGGCAAGCATGGCACCAGGAGGAGCTGAAAGTTTTACATCTTCATAAGAAGACTGATAGGAGAAAACTTGCTCTCCTTTGATTAGGAGGAAGGTATTTTTGCCTAAACTCACTGTGACACACTTCCTACAACAAGGCCACATCTCCTAATAGGGAAACTTCTTGGGCCAAGCGTATGTAACTGTGGAAAGTCACCTAATCTCTTATTTAGGGAGACCATGGAAACCACCTTAAATTAAATCTAACTAGTGTCAAGTGTGTGTGTGTGTGTTTGTGTGTGTATACCAGGGACACATTATATATGCAAATATATGTAATATATGTATGTATATTCACATATATGTATAAGCATCACACATTTTATATATATACATACACACACACATATATATATATATATCATCTCAGCTCTGTAGATTCTATCTACAGCAAAGACAAACAGGCCTATCTTCTTAAATACTGAGGCAAAATTTAAAAGCTATACCTATCAACTATGAAACACTATCTCATTTTGGAAGAGTATGCATCACAGCTATAATGTGTTGTTCTGTACTTTAACCACCCTTGTTTTCTGGTTAAAAGAAGCTGTCAAATACTCTGTCATCAAATTCAGTAGTTTGGGAAATAATTCATGATCTCCAAGGGGTCTCTTTGGAACTTTTATAGAAAATCCTTTAAAGAATCCAATAGGATCCTATTTCTCTTTTTAACTGTCATTTAGCTATTGTCTTTAACTGACTTCTCTTCAAAGGTTTCAGGTGCTTATGCCTTATACAGGAGTCTGATGTAGGTAACAGCTGATTACAGCTAGTTTATTCTCCTACAGTACTCTGGTACATGTTCTAGCCACTTGTACAGTTACATTTCACCTTACTAAATAAAACTTATGTTAATCATGATGTTAAACTCATATTGTTTCCTACAGGGTTGTAATAGAGGAGACTCAATGGCTGATTCTGAACATATCCTGGACAATGAAAAATGTCTTAAGTTTTTTCACCAAACCAATGGCCTTCTATCCTGTAATCAATTATAGTGACAAAAAATCATGTCTTGCCTGCCAAAGATGCTTTAAATGGTTTTCCCTTCTCTAATAAAGGCAAAACTACTCTAATTATTTTCTTAACTATGTTCTCAGAATGAATCATATTAGTACTAACAGTCTTATTTTTAGTATTGTGAAGATACTACCTTCCTCAAATAGTATGCTCCAAAATTACAGAGTATAACCAAATGGTTCTTTTATATTCTGGATTTTCTCTGACTCTTGTTTTTTCATGGCTTTTTAGATGAATTCCCCCTTGAGTCACCCTAACTGTTGCCCTTTCTGTTTCCTTTTGTCAGTATGAAGCAGTTAAGAGAGATATGTGTTCAAAACTCCTGAGAGCAGATCTAGTGACCTCTGCAACGGGGACTAATAGGCCATCCAATATATCTATCTCCTTGCTGTTATGACCATTTTTTATCAAGTCTCAGAACTACAAAATGCTTCTTTGTATCATTTACACTCTCTCACCAACACTCAGAAAACCTTACATTTCTTTTTTCCAGATCGGCTTAACATTGTTAAGGACTAACTCAATTTTTTTTTTGGCTAAGATGTCATAGTCAGATCTATGGCTAAGAATGAAATTTGTGTCCCCTCACCCCTCTGGGGACGTCTCCTATGGTATTTGGCTCAAGATAAGGCTTAAGGAACAGAAAATTCAATTTCCTGTTTTGTTGATATGTGTTTGTTTGTTCCTTTTGTTTTGGTTTGTTTTTTTAGTGTGTTGTTTCGTCAGAGAAATCAACCTGTGGTTAGAATTGCAGAACCCATGAAATAGCAAGATGTTGTGCTTCTGCTTCAAGGACTCTTCATCTGTTCCATCCTCCATGAGGCTCAGTTCCTTACCTCAGCCTGCTATTCGCTCCTGTTCCTTTCTGTCAATGCTCTTTGTAGCTCTTATTCAGCTGGAAGTATCCAGAGAGACACACTTCATCTTCTACTCTTCTTCCTGTTTGTTGTCCTCGTCATCTGGAAAAAAAGGAGAAAATGCCTCAATCTGGAAAATGCTTGCTTATAATCTACCCCTCCCTCTTCTGAAGAATAACTGCCAACATACACAATTGCTCTATGAAACTGAAGAGACAGAACCAAAGCCAGAAAATTAGTCATGGAGCTCCAACCCTAATATGCTTTTCCCCACTTCAAGACGTACAAGCTCCTGCTGTAACAGAGCACAGTCTCCCCTTCCTCCTTCCTGATTTCTGATTAAAAGAACAAGTCTGGGGGGTAGGATGAAGCTAAAGAGACAATTCAGTGGTTAGCAGCACATACTGTTCTTCCTGAGGATCTGAGTTCAATTCCAAGTACCCACATCAGGTGGATGACAACTGCTTGTAATCCCAGCTCCAAGGGGAATTTTGACATCTGCAGGCACTTGCATCAAGTGCACATACCTTCCCCCCCCCACATACATAATACAAATAAATATTTTCTTGAAAGAACAAGTTTGTCTTTAGAGATGCATTTCCATATAACCTTAAGCAATTCCAACCAAACATACTCCAATCTGACAGAATCCCCTGATGGAGCACATAAGCTAAAGCTATTTTGTTCTATTTACTCATGTTTTTCCCATGTCCTACACAGGTCTAACCTGTGCTCTGTTTCCATCACATAGAACTTTTCATGTGAAGATTGTAAACAGGGACTAGTGTTCATCTTGTGAAGGACATTTCAGCAGCTCTCTCATTATCTGTCCTCAAAATGTTTAATACTATTCTAATTACTTCTGTGTTGTTGCAAATTTTTGGTCTTTTCCGTTTTTTCACTACCACCACCAACTGTAAACTGAACAGCCTTGAAGTTAATTATGTGAAAACTTTGACCATATGCTTAATTATTTCCTTAGGATAAATTTCTAGTAATTGAATTTTTGGTTCATTGTTTATACATATTGTTATAGCTTTTGATATATATTATCAAATTACCTGGTACATTGTTTGTACACATTAAAATCATTCTAGCAAAGACCAGGCATTAGAAAAAAAATTAGTAATAAAAGTATCTCTTTGCTATTTTAATTTTCATTTCACAGTAAGTTGTGAAACTACTTAATATTTTTTGCCAAAAGTGTAGCCAGTTGTCTTGATAGCATTGTTAATTAAGCCAGCTGAGGTAAAACCATAACAATTAACATGGTATATCATATACACAGAAACACACACAGGAGATGCAGTTATTTCATAAGCTTTAAATAAACACATGTTTGCATACTCGCTTGGGAAATGAAATACACAAATGTCTTGTTCCTAAGCAATGGTACTTTTCACCTACAGCCCTACTTTTCAGTCTGATTTTTAGCCTTGGAGTAGTATATCAAAACAATTAAATGATCAAGGACAACCATAACAGAAGAGAATGGAAGAGATTATCTATATTCCTTAAATAATACATATATTGTCAATTGTGGAAAAAATATTTGAAAGCTGTTGATAGACTTTTTTTTCAGTTAAATGTGCTAGTATGTGTAAATATCTTTAATATTTATCATATCATAAATAATTTATATACATATATATGATCACTGAACAAATGCATCATATGCCTGTTTGTTTGTTTGTTGAGACAGGGTTTCTCTGTGTAGCCCTGGCTGTCCTGGAACTCACTCTGTAGACCAGGCTGGCCTCGAACTCAGAAATTCGCCTACCTTTGCCTCCCGAGTGCTGGGATTAAAGGCGTGCACCACCGCTGCCCGACCATTGTATGCCTGTTATAATTGGGAATAGGAAAAGCTTTATAAGTGAAACTATGCCTTCATGTTTAAAAAATTATGAATCTCTACCCCCTCTTTCTCTGCATGCTTGTGTATATGTGTGCATGAGTGTGTGCATGCCTGCTTGCCTGTCTGTCTGTTGGTTTATGTATGGCTATGTTCCTGTGAGTGCAGGTGTCTGTGGAGGCCAGAGGAGGGCATCCTGTCCCCTGATTCTGGAATAACAGTCATTAGCTACCCTACATGCGTGCTGGAATCTCATATCTTCCTGAATAGTAGTAAGCAAGCACATTTAACTACTAAGCAGTCACTCCACACCCTTAAGGTATGACTAATACAGGTTTAAAAGCTTCAGACAGGTTTCCTACTCTTGTAACCAAATGACCTACTGAGTGATTCAGTTTTATATTTAATAGAACTTATGAGGCAAGGCTTCTGTGTTGCTAGTTTCTAATGGCTCAATGTCATCAATAAAAATTGGTATATAACTACTATTTTCAGTGGCTATCCAGTTAGTACATAGTTCTTTGACAAGAGACATAGAAATAGAATTCTCTTCACTAAAGTCCAAGGCTATTAAAATTTTTTCCCCAGGAGTGAAAATTCATACATCAAAAAGGGATAAATGAGCAGGTAGCTCATTTTTTTCTAGACATTTGAATATATCAAAGTAAAAAATATTATATCCTTTTAAGAAAATAATTCTCAGACCTTAACTCATTTGCTTTGTAAACACTGTACTTTCAAATACCCAATCATAATTGACTTAAGACTGACTACTGTGAGTCTTTTGCCCTTGAAATGGATGCCCTCCTATTGATAGTCTTAATTTTTATTTAAATGAGCCTATTCATTTTTCAATGATGTGATGCTTAATAAGGCTTCTTTGCCTAGATTCAGGCTTCAAGCATATTAATTCTGCATACTTTGCTTGAATATTTACCACTTGATAAATGGATTACAAAAGATATACTCATTAATCAAAGACTTATGGCATGACCAAAGCAAGAATAGTAATGACTGACACATTGTGAAGTTTTGAGAAAATGCTCTCAGACAACCTGTCTTAACCAGAAGTTTGCTGCTCTTTGTACCAATGAATAGGAAAGGAAAATCTGAATACAGCTTTAGAAGCCTTGTGTCTGTATCTGTACACATTTACATCTGTATTTCTGTTGTACTGCACTTTCTTCAGGGATAAAACCATCGGTCTTGGAGTGAAGATCTTTATGACAAAGGTTGTCCATTCAAGGTGAAACATTCCTTCCTCCTGGAAAATTTGTTAAGATCAGGAAGCAGACAATTTTAAAGCTGCAGGAAGTCCCTAAAACTAATTATATCATTAGATCACTTCCTGTCCAATTAAATATAAGCTTTAAGGAATGCTCAAGACATGTTAATACAAGTGAACTGCCTAGAAGAGGCTAAGACCAGCTGAACCACCTGGAAGAAACAGTAATAAACTGAGCCGCCCCAAAATAGAGTGTTAAACTTGTTGAACTGCTTACAGATTATTCAATATGATCCCAAGTTCCAGCTTTCATGAGTTGTTATCCATTCTGGTTGAGATTTTGGTGACACTGTGGTTTTTAAATCATTTCTGCTTCTCTAAGTAACTTTGTCTGTACTCCTATGAGCACTTCCAATAAAACTCACATTGGATTTTGCTAGTATCCTTACTTTGATCTATCATTTATTCTCTTTCTGGGATAAGCAGATTTTTTGTGTGTGTGTTCCCAAGGATAGTATCACACAACTTCCAATTCTGGTACTTTTTTCCCTAAAAATTGGATTACTGCTCCAAGGTCCTTGACTATTCCTTCTGATATAAACCTTAATCCAAAATTCTACTCTCTTTTGAGCTCATATCTGTATTTACATCAGCAGGAGACACAATCCACACAATATGAAGAACAAATTCAAATTGCTATCCAGTCACCACTGTGCATTAGATAAGGATAATTATATAGTGATAGCTTTTTCTAATATAATGGTAATTATCATCAAATAATAGAGGGTATATCAGTGAGAAGGTATTGATTTCATAGATGACAAACATCTCCTTCTACCTGAGAGAAAGAAAATTTTAGGCTCATGGCTTTGGTCATTAGCTAAGATTTAATTTGATACACATGTTACTGCATTTATTTTGAGAAAAGCCTTCTGCATGTGTATACAATTTTAACTATTTTTATGGTAATAATTCGTTAAATTTTTAAACTTTGAAAGTATGAAGAAATATGAAAATATATTCAGTGAATAATACTGGAAGCAAATATGGCAAAGTTCATGAGTTTGGTAGGCATATAAATAAAGTTTTTGAAATAAATCTTGACCTAGAAAAATCATTCCAACTATTGTTCAGTAGACATTTGAAATGTCGCTGATATAAAAAAGCATCATTGATGCCCTCCAAACCTGGTTCTATTGCCTTATTTTTAAAGAAAATCGGCTTCCCTCTACTTTAGTATAAGATGTGCAGCCTTTTAATAATATGGACTATTACATTGTCATTATGCTTTTTTAGCACACTATGAAATCACAATGCATTCAGGTGTCACGTGTTAGTTTTGTGAAATCAGTAAGTTTAGAGCTTATACAGATAAACACCAAACTATTTAATTTGTTTGAATTTCCACTTCAATCTCTAAAACACAGTTATAATTTATTGCCCTTTGGATTTTGCCTGATATTTTGTGTTAACACTGCTTTTCTCTTTTTTGGTAATTTTAATTTCTGTTAATTAGAAAGGAAAGATGTTATGACTTTAGATTACAAGACAGTTGTGATCCTGGAAGGACAAGCTTATAAATTTCACTCATCACCAGAAATGCTCCCATTAGTTTATTGGGCCAAGATTTCATAAGTGTGGCACATAGTTTCACCAGGCATTTCTCTCATCCTTCCACAGATGTAGGATTGGAAATCATTCAGAAAAACAACTACCTTGTTAGTAACTAACATGTGTACTTACAGGAATCAATGGTGGTTTGACAGATGAAGCATGTTAGATACATACCAAAGGAGATGTGATCAAAGGAGACTATGAGAAAAAACATGGAACATGGAGAGAAATAAAGGGTAGAGATGTGAGCAAAGCTTGATGAGAGAGTATGAGATGGACGCTAAGAGATTCAGCCCTGACAATTACATGTGGAGAATATCTATCACTGGATAGATAGCACCTTATCAGTCAGTAATTGGGAATTTGATTAGCCAATCAATACTGTCCTACTTTAACCATCCATAAAATATTTCACTTCAAGCTATTAAATGAATTTCTAAATAACTCGTTAATTACAATCCTTTTTTGAAGGCAGAAATCATAATGCTTCTTAATAACAAACGAAGAGCTATTTAAAGAGAAAGGCCACTGCACACAGGAAAAATGTTACATATCGTGTGCTTCATTTGTGTAACACTGCACCATTTAAATCTCATTATTATTATAGTATGAAACACTTCAGTTAATGAAGAAATCTATATTCCTCACAAATGCATGATTTTATTTTCTGAATATTTGAAATAATAATAGGGAAATTATTTTAACAGACTTAGTTGAACTTACAAACGAGGAATATGCACTTTCTGAGTAAAAGTTACCTAGTTCTACATGTTAACATATTGCATGGAAGTTCAAAGCAAACTTAGAATATTACTTAGTGTGACACAATCCTGTGCAGTTTTGTAAAATAAAAGTTGTAATCATCCCTCTGTATGACTTATATTTACTATATGGTCCTATGTTTCTGCTTTCTTGGGTGGTTTTATTTTTTTTGCTTTTGTTTTTGGGGTGTGTGTGTGTTTGTGTGTGTGTGTTTGTGTGTGTGTGTTTGTGTGTGTGCACATACATATGCTTGAAGCTCAACTTTTAATTTTTCATTATATGTTATCGGCATGGGCTTTTAGAAGAGATCACGGTAATAGGGAAAGCTGGCTTTTATTTTTCTTTCCTGAGTTCACGTTTATGCTTTTCATGTACTCATAGTTAGGTATGGCTAAGTTGCTGAGAATTCACTGGGGAACATGAGTAGCTGGGGTAATGTCTGGCACATGGGTATGTCCTAATTTTTCTCCCTTGTGTTTTTTTCCATCACTACAGATGAATGCAAAAGTAAGTCCTACAATAGAGAGAGATTTTGGAGAATATATCTTTAAATAACAAAGAGCATCCTTACAGCAAAAGGATCTCACTATGTCTATATTAGAAAATACATTGGTAAGCTTTCATCGTTATTCATTTAGGGGGTATCTGGAATTTCCGTTGATGCTTCCTCAAGAACTAATTACCAAATGTTCATGGAATTAAAGAGTTGCATTCTTAGAATTCAATATAAATTGCATAACTTAACCAATTGTTCTCTCACTTGTACTGTTGAACAGTTAAATCAGTTCTGTGTCCAAAGTTCTTCATTTAAAAGAAAGAGTAGTAAGGATAACTCTGAATAATTACTGGAAGGATAAAATGAATTTATAAGTGTGTAAGTTTGACTTTCTGGTTTCCATCTGCTCCCAGAGCTGATTCTTTGCCACAGGACTCCATATCCAAATAGCACAGACAGACAACTAGCCTCCCAGGAGTGAGGACAAGCCTGTGAGCACAGGTAAAATGACCATTGCTGCTCAGGCGGCTCCTCCTGAAGTCCTTGGGACACAGGAACTAAAAAGTGGCCTGTGACAGGAGACTTCCGGTTTCTGTCTATGCTCAGAGCTGATCCTTTTCCACAGGAAATACCCAAATACCTTCAGAAGCAAGCTGGTCTCCAAGGAGTGTCAACACACCTTGTGAACACAGGTAATACCACCACTTCTGTTCAAATTCCTGCCATTAGAGGGACCCTCCCAGAGCCATTTTAACACAGGAACCAAGGAACAACTGGGGACAGAGACAGCAAGACCAGCTAACAACAGAGATAACCAGATGGTGAAAGGCAGGGGCAAGAACATAAGCAACAGAAACCAAAGCTACTTGGCATCATTAGAAGACAGTATTCCCATCATAATGAGCCTTGGATACTCCAACCTATCAGAAAAGCAAGACTCTGATTTAAAAACACATCTCATAATGATGATAGAGGACTTTAAGAAGGACATAAATAACTCCCTTTAAAAAATACAAGAGAACACAGTTAAATAGACAGAAACCCTTAGAGAGGCAGCACAAAAATTCCTTAAAGAATTACAGGAAAACACAACTAAACAGATAAAGGAATTGAAGAAAAACATCCAGGATCTAAAAGGACAAATAGAAACAACAAAGAAATCACAAAGGGAGACAACCCTGGAAATAGAAAACCTAGGAAAGATATCAGGAATCATAGGCGCAAGTATCACTTACAGAATACAAGAGATAGAACAGAGAATCTTAGGTGCACAAGATAACATAAAAAACATTGACACAACAGTCAAAGAAAATGCAAAATGGAAAAGTCTCCTAACCCCAAACATCCAGAACACAATGAGAAGACCAAACCTAAGGATAATAGGTATAGAGGCATGTGAAGATTCCCAACTTAAAGGGCACGTAAATATCTTCAACAAAATTTTAGAAGAAAACTTCCCTAATCTAAAGAAAGAGATGCACATAAACCTACAAGAAGCCTTCAGAATTCCAAATAGATGTGACCAGAAAAGAAATTCCTCAGGTCACATAATACTCAAAATACCAAATACCCAAAACAGAAAGAATATTAAAAGCAGTAAGGGAAAATTGTCAAGTAACATATAAAGGCAGAACAACCAGAATTACACCAGACTTTTTACCAGAGACTATGAAAGCTAGAAGATCCTGGGAAGATCTCATACAGACCCTAAGAGAACACAAATACCAGCTCAGACTACTATACCTAGCAAAACTCTCAGCTACCATAAATGGAGAAAACAAATTAGTCTATGACAAAACCAAATTTACACAATATCTTTCCACAATTCCAGCCCTACAAAGAATAATAAATGGCAAACACTGGGACAAGGAGCAAAACTATACCCTAGAAAAGCAAGAAAGTCATCTTCTTTCAACAAACCCAAAAGAAGATAGTCACATAAACATGAAAATAACATCAAAAATAACAGAAAGCAAAAATCACTATTCCTTAATATCTCTTAAAATCAATGAACTTAATTCCCCAATAAAAAAACATAAACTAATAGACTAGATACATAAACTGGAGCCAGCATTTTGTTACTTAGAGGAAATGCACCTCAGTGTCAAAGATAAACACTTCCTCAGAGTAAAGGGATGAAAAACAATTTTCCAAGCAAAGATCCCAAGAAACAAGCTGGAGTAGCCATTCTAATATTAGATAGACTCAACATTAAAACAAAAGTCATTAAGAAAGATAAGGAAGGACACTTCATACACATCAAAGGAAAAATCTACCAAGAAGAACTCTCAATTATGAACACCTATGCTTCCAATGCAACTGTACCCACATTCATAAGAGAAACTTTAGTAAAGTTCAAAACACCCATTGTACCTCACACAATAATAGTAGGAGACTTCAACACCCCACTCTCATCAATAATGGAAACACAAACTAAACAGAGACACAGTGAAACTAACAGAAGTTATGTACCAAATGGATTTAACAGATATCTATAAAACATTTCATCCTAAATCAAAAGAATATACCTTCTTCTCAGCATCTCATGATACCTTCTCCAATACTGACCATATAATTGGTCACAAAACAGACCTCAACAGATATAAGAATATTGAAATAATCCCATGCCTCCTATTAGACAATTATGGATTTTGGATGGTCTTCAATAGCAACAAAAGCAACAGAAAGCCCACATACACATGGAAGCTGAACAATCAGAGGGATACTCAATGATAAATGTGTCAAGGAAGAAGTAAAGAGAGAAATTAAAGACTTTTTAGAATTTAATGAAAATGAAGGCAAAGCATGAGCAAACTAATAGGACACAATGAAAGCAGTGCTAAAAGAAAAATTCATAGCTCTGAGTGACTCCAAAAAGAAACTGGAGAGAACGTACACTAGCAACTTAACAGGAAACCTGAAAGCTCTAGAAGAAAAAGAAGCAAATATACCCAAGAAACGTACAGGGCAGGAAATAATCAAACTCAGGGCTGAAATCAACCAAGTAGAAACAGAAAGAACTATACAAAGAATCAACAAAACCAGGAGCTGGTTCTTTGAGAAAATCAAGAAGATAGACAAATCCTTAGCCAGACTAACCAGAGGGTACAGAGATCCTATCCAATTTAACAAAATCAGAAATGAAAAGGTAGATACAACAACAGTAACTGAGGAAATTCAAAAAATCATCAGCTTCTACTACAAAAGCCTATAGTCAACAAAATTGGAAAATCTGGATGAAATGGACAATTTTCTAGACAAATGCCAAATACCAAACTTAAATTGGGATCAGATAAACCATCTAAACTGTCCCATAACCCCTAAAGAAATAGAAGAAACCATTAAAAGTCTCCCATCCACAAAAAAAAAAAGCCCAGAACCAGATGGGTTAATGCAGATTTCTATCAGACCTTCAAAGAAGATTTAATACCAATAATCTTCAAACTATTCAACACAATAGAAACAGAAGGAACACTACCCAATTCATTCTATGAGGCCACAATTACATTGATACCAAAACCTCACAAAGACCCAACAAAGAAAGAGAACTTCAGACCATTTTCCCTTATGAATATATATGCAAAAATACTCAAAAAATTCTCAAAAACTGATTCTAAGAACAGATCAAAATCATCATTCACCATGATAAAGTAGGCTTCATTTCAGGGATGCAGGGATGGTTCAATATATGGAAATCTATCAATGTAATCCACTACATAAAAAAGTTCAGAGAAAAAATCCACATGATTATTTCATTAAATGCTGAAAAAGCATTTGACAAAATTCAACATCCCTTTATGTTAAAAATATTGGAAAGATCAGGAATTCAAGGCCCATCCCTAAACATAGTAAAAGCAATATACAGCAAACCAGTAGGCAACATCAAACTAACTAGGGAGAAACTTGAACTAATCCCACTAAAATCAGGGACTAGACAAGACTGCCCTCTCTTCCCTTATTTATTCAATATAGTACTTGAAGTTCAATTAGACAACAAAAGGAGGTCAAAAGGATATAAATTGTAAATGAAAAAAATCAAAATGTCACTATTTGCAGATGATATGATAGTACACTTAAGTGACTCAATAAACTCAACCAGAGAATACCTACAACTGATAAACAGCTTCAGCAGAGTGGCTGGATATAAAATTAACTTAAGTATATCAGTAGCCTTACTCTACTAGAAGGATAAACTTAGTGAGAAAGAAATTAGGGAAATGACATATACCTATAATCACAATACAATATAAAGTCGTATTCTTAGAAAGTCACAATAGTTTATAACAATCACAAACAATATAAAGTATCTTGATGTGACTCTAACCAAACATGTGAAAGATCTGTATGACAAGAACTTCAAGTTTCTGAAAAAAGAAATCGAAGAAGACCTCAGAAGATGGAAAGATTTCACATCCTCATGGATTGGCAGGATTAATATAGTAAAACTGGCCATCTTGCTGAAGGCAATCTACAGAGTCAATCAAATTTCCCTCAAAATTCCAACTCAATTCTTCATAGAGTTAGAAAGAGAAATTCCCAAATTCATTTGTAATAACAAAAAATGCAGTATAGTGAAATCTATTCTCAACAATAAAAGAACTTCTTAGGGAATCAGCATCCCTGACCTCAAGCTTTCTACAGAGCAGTAGTTATAAAAACTGCATGGTATTGGTACAGTGACAGGCAGTTAGATCAATGAAATAGAATTGAAGACCTAGAAATGAACCCACACACATACGGTCACTTGATCTTTGACAAAGGAGCTTTTATAAAACCATCAAGTAGAAAAAAGATAGCATCTTCAACATATGGTGCTGATTCAACTAGCAGTCAACATGTAGAAAAATGAAAATTGATCCATTCTTATCTGTTTGTACAAAACTCAAGTCCAAGTGGATCAAGGTCCTCCACATAAAACCAAATATGCTAAGTCTAATAGAAGAGAAAGTGGGGAAAAGTCTTGAACCCATGGGCATAGGGGAAATTTTCCTGAACAGAGCACCAATGGACTATGCTTTAAGATCAAGAATTGACAAATGGGACCTCATAAAATTGCAAAGCTTTTGTAAGACAAAGGACACTGTCAATAGGACAAAACAGTAACCAACAGATTGAGGAAAGATCTTTACCAATTCTACATTAGTTAGAGGACTAATATCCAATATATACAAAGAACTCAAGAAGTTAGACTTGAGAGAACCAAATAACCCTATTAAAAACTGGGGAACTGAGCTAAACAGGGAATTCTCAACTGCAGAAACTAAATTGGTTGAGAAGCACCTAAAGAAATGTTCAACATCCTTAATCATCAGGGAAATGCAAGTCAAAACAACCCTGAGATTCCACCTCATACCAGTCAGAATGGCTAAGATCAAAAATTCAGGTGACAGCAGATACTGGCAAGGTTGTAGATAAAAAGGAACATCCCTCCATTGCTTGTGGGATTGCTAGGTGGTACAACCACTCTGGAAATCAGTTTGACAGTTCCTCAGAGAATAGTACATAGTACTACTTGAGGACCCAACTATACCACTCCTGGGCATATAACTAGATGATGCTCCAACATGTAATAAGGACACATGTTCCACTATGTTCATAGCAGACATATTTTTAATAGCTAGAAGCAGAAACAACCGAGATGTCCCTCAACAGAGGAATGGATACAGAAAACGTGGTACATTTACACAATGGACTACTACTCAGCTATTAAAAACAATGACTTCATGAAATTCACAGGAAAATGGATGGAACTTGAAAATATCATCTTGAGTGAGGTAACTCAGTCACAAAAAAACAAACACTGTATGTACTCACTGATAAGTTGATATTAGTCCAAAAGTTCTGAATACCCAAGATTCAATTCACAGACCATATGAAGCCTAAGAAGAAGGAAGACTAAAATGTGAATGTTTCAGTGCTTTTTAGAAGGGTGAACAATATACTCATGGGAGGAAATATGGAGACAAAGTGTGGAGCAGATACTGAAGTAAAGGCCATTCAGAGACTGCCCCACCTGGGGATCCATCCTATATAAAGCCATCAAACCTGTACACTATTGTGGATCCTGGGAAGTGCTTGCTGATGGAAGCTTGATATGGCTGTCTCTAGAAAGGCTCTGCCAGAGCATAACAAATACAGTGGTGGAAGCTCACAGCCAACCATTGGACTGAGCTCGGGGGTCCCCGATGGTGGAGTTGGAAGAGAGACTGAAGGAGCTGAGGGGGTTTGCAGCCCCATGGAAGAAGCAACAGTGTCAACAGGCCAGACCCCTCTGAACCCCCTGGGACTGGACCACCAACCAAAGAATACACATGGAGCAAGCCATGGTGTGAACCACATATGTGGCAGAGGATGGTCTTGTAGGACATCAGTGGGAGGAGAGGCCCTTGGGCCTGAAGTTTTTTGATGCCCCAGTATAGGAGAATGCCAGGGAGGGAGTAAGGGAGTGTTTGGGGGTCACACCCTCATAAAGGCAGGGAGAAGGGGAATGGGATAGGGAGTTTCTGAATGGGAGACCTAGAATGGGGAAAACATTTGAAATGTAAATAAAGAAAATATCAAATAAAAAAATAAGTGTGTAAGTTCTCCTTGGGAAAAGAAGAGTTCATTTCAGGTTAGTGATTTTTTTTTTTTTCTTTAACCATTTCTCTGAGGATCCTTGAAATCTGAAATGAAAACATGTGGTCTCATGATGAAACTAAGAGAGACATGAAATCTTCTTTTTTGAGACAGGGTTTGTCTGTCTAACCCTGGATGTCCTGGAACTCACTCTGTAGACCAGGCTGGCCTTGAACTCAGAAATCCGCCTGCCTCTGCCTCCCAAGTGCTGGGCTTACATAATACTGGGCAATATGGCTGGTCAATGTTGCATATATACTACAGATATAGAATCAGGAACCCCACACTCCCTGATGGGAAGGCTAACAATTCTACTACTCTCCTCATTAGAAGCTATGCAGTTCCCTACTTTTGGGTCCTCATATGTAAAAGCTTGTGGGATAGTTTTTCATGAAGGTAAACATCAACAACCTCAAACAAAATGTTTACAGGTACAAGAGAGAAAGTCCTAAGGAGAGAAGATAATAAATTAGGGAAATGCAGACAGAAAATAGTCTTAGCATCAGTGTAAACAGGGGAAACTCGGAATCACCAGGGAGAGAGAGAACTCTTTGCTCCTTGCGGTGTCATGGGAAGCAGGAGTTTAAAGAAAGTACCAATAAATGCTTTCTCTTCCTGCCCTTTCAGCATGCAATGGAAGATAACAGGTGTGAACATTATCATGCCATTTTTACTAGTCAGAATTCTGCAGTCTTGTGACTGATACTGAATTCTCCATGTCAAGCATAATTATACAGAAGGAAAGACTTTACATCCATCTTGAGGCAAGTGGCAAGTACAGTCCCATTATTACATGAGTGTGCTTAATTATTTCATTAAAAGCAAACCTTGATCTATAAAACAGAAATTCCTACTGTGCTATTATTCATTTTTCTATAAGGAAGCAAAGCAATTTAATTCAATTTCTAGTCACTGTCTGGACAGCAGTTATCTGCGCCTTCCTGCTTGAGTAAAGTCAAATGAATGTTTAATATTTTCTCATTTCATTCAGCTAAAATAATTTTAAGTGTTCGTAATGAATATCTTTCTGACTAGATCTTATATGGTGGAATTCCATTGCAGTATCTGGGAACTCTTTCAAACACACGTAAGAGAAGAATGGGACATAATTAGACATCGTAAAAAAATCTAGTTTGGGAGAAATCAACCTTTACTTTAATCTCTTTAGGAACATATGTAGTTAAGCTGCGGCCCCACCCAGTGGCTTTGAATTCTATTTCAAATGAAGTACAAAGGATATGTCATTTTTTTGTCCACTTATATTTTATTTCCTAGTGAAGTTCTACATCTGTTTTTTGTCTATCACTGTTGTCAGTTGTCTGGTGTAGTACATTATCTGAGCATAAGAAAAAGTCAAACTCTAGGAGTTTATTTTATTGTTAGGAAGAATGTTCACCTCATTCACAAAGTTACACCTCTGTGAAGCACACTGGACCTTAAAGGAGCTTCTGCAGTCTTTGCCTGAGAATGGACTTATAGTAAAGTCAGAAGGTAAAAGTAGTGAACTTGTGTTCCCCTAAAATAATTTGTCCTCTTAGATCCTCGTGTTCTTGTAACCAACTCACCTGCCATCAGCTAGTCTTACACCATGTCTTCTGAGCAGCCTTCAGTAGCAGCCTCATCTTCTAAAACAGAGAAATTCAGACCTCACCCCTACCTAGCCTTTGGATCACACTCTCTGGGGCTTGAGTTTAGCAAGGTATTGGAATATGGCACAAGGTACAAAGACACCAATGCTTGTTGTGTGTGTTCTGATTCTGATAGCTGCCAAAGTTTAAGCATGCCTGTGTCACAAAAATTGTGCATCATTTTCTTGTTTAACTTTACATACAACCTAGGAAGGCTCACTGGATTGATTGCTCTGGATTTTATCCATTTCTTTAATCATTTATTCACTGATATATTCATAGCATTTATTAAGCTATTAACCCCCACACACAAGATATAGAAAATAAGAGAAAAATTTAATTTCTATGAATTCATAGGTTTTATATATATATATGCTTAAAATAAACCTAGAATAAAAAAGGTCAAATGTAAACATACATATATACCTATATACATATATGCATACATACTACATATATATGACAACTATTTGACATATCTCTCTTCTGTACCCATGGTGTTCACTTCCAATAAACTCCTTTCACAAACCTTCAAGATAAAATACTCAAGACAATCCTGATCCAAGGGAACTGACTCAGCTGTAATATTTGCCATTCCTAGGACACAAGGAGCATAATTTTATTATTTACGAACTTTCCTATTTAATTTTTCTTTTAATGTAACATGTTCTTTTGTGATAGAGATATCAAGGATCCTCTAACATGAAACAAAAAGTGCTTGGTGGTTAGGCTTTAAATAATACCTCTAAATATGCACACACACACACATGCTCCTACGTGTGTACATAATGTGCATAGTTTATTAATTTAGAGTTGCATTCTGCTTTGACATTATTTTTGGTAACCAAAGTACCCAATTTTAATTATCGTCAACACATTACTTGTACATAGTAAGGGGTTTCCGTGTGGTATTTTCACACATGCACTCAGCATGCACTGATCACATGCAACCACTCTCTCACACTCTTCATTCCATTCCTCCTTTCCCCTCTCCATGCCACAGCAATCAACATTTACTCAGGTAAGTGTTTCCTTTTAGCTTCCACATATAAGATAAAATATCTGGTATTTGTCTCAGCTTTAGTTCATTAAACATATCTTTAATTTCACCTACTTCCCTGCTAACGGAAAAGGGTATATATATATTATTCCTGAGTAGTATTCCTGGTATTTTTGCCCCATTTTCTTTATTCATGATACACTCAACAGGTTTCTAAGCAGATTTTGTATCTTCAAATAAGCATGTGCAGGTATGAATCTTCTTGTATGTTGATTTTATTTCCTTTGGTTATATAGGCAAGAGTGCGATAATCAGATTGTGCATAATTTCTATTTAGTATTCTATTTTAAGGACTTCCTTAGTGTTCTGTTTGGGGATTGAAATAATTTCCATCCTCATGGTTAGCATACAGCATTTGTTATTTTTATTGTTGTTATATTCAGTTGTGCAGAGAGATAGGTTTCTTGCACATCTTACACCACAATCATTCGTCCCATACTTCATCTTCCTATCTTTCTCTTTTCAAAGAGTGTCCGTCTAACTTCAAGTCTCACACACACACACTTACAATCACACACAAACACATACAATATCTAACACCAATGTATGGAAGAAAACATGTATTACTGATATTCATGAATATGCCTTATTTAGATGAATATAGTTTACATTTCAATTTATTTTCCTTCAAGCGTACAATTTTGTTGTATTTTGTAACCAAGTAAAAGTTAATTGAGTATACATGGGACATTTTCTTTATTCATCGCTTGGAAACTTATATGCTGATTCCATAGCTTAGATATTGTGAATATCGTTTTACTAAGCTTGGATGTAAAAGAATACCTATGATATGCTGGCTCAGTCCTCTGGAGATATTCCCAGGTGAAACATGATGAGATTTTAAGCATCCCTTTGAAGAACCTCCATATTGCTTTCGACAGAGACTGAATTAAGTTAGATTCCAACCAGCAGAGAATAGGGATGGCCCTGTGTGCTTGCTAGCAGTATTTGCCATTTGTTTTCTTTTTCATAACAAAATGCCGCATACTAAAATTTAAAAAAAATAAATCATAAACAACAAGGACAAGGAAAACAACATAAGGACAAAAATCTCCAAAAGCAGGCACATGAATCTGAGACCCACTTGTTTACACACTCAGGAGTCCCATACAAATACTAAACTGAGAGCTATACTTTGTATACAGAGGACCTGGTACAGACAAATATTGGCCCTGTGCTGCTGCTTCAGGCTCTGTAAATTAATTTGAGGTATTCTCAGTTGATTTAGAAGATATTTTTTATTGTGGAGTCCTCCATTCCCTCTGTCTCTCATTCTTTTCCCACCTCCTCTTACAAGGGGTTCCCTGAGTTCTGAAGGAAGAGATATAATGGAGACATTCCATTTGTATCTGTGTGTTGAGGTCTCATCCTGTGTAATAGCTGGCTGTGTATCACTGTATTTCTTCTCAGCTGGTGCAAAAGGACACTGTCTGATGATGGTTGATTAGGCACTGGTCTAAGAATATAAAAAAAGTATTATCGTGAGTCATTTTATTGTTATGTTTTTGTCTTGTTTGTTTGTTTAGTGTTTTTTAGAAGCTTAGCATTTGATTTAATCTTAGGTTACTGGGCTATCTAGTCTCTGGTTCTAGGTTACCTAAGCAGTATTCAGTATAGGTTTTATCTAGTAGAATGAGCATTTAGTCAAATGAGATATTGGTTGGTTACTCCCACAAGCTTTGTTCTACCACTGCCTTAGACATTTTAGGCAGGACAGATTATGGATCAAAAGTTTTGTGGCTGGATTGGTGTTTATGTGTTGCTTTTGGTAGCCTATAGAGTATCTTCCTGTACCCAAAATAATACAATGTAGGATTTTAGGACCTGTATAGGCACCATGTTGCCCCCTCCAAGTTCAATGAGTTATCTTCTACATTGGGCCATTGCTGATAGTTTGTTGACAACAACTTATTGTCTTGGCAACAGTGTGGATTCTTAGGGATTTCCAGAGGGCCCCTTTGGCCAACACCTCAACTGGAAAAAAAAACAAGTTTTGGCATTGGAAGCTTCATTTAGTGACAACAGATGGCCAGGAGAGATCCTATGTCCTTCACTATTTCATCACTTGCAGACATCACTAGCATTGTCTTCACATGCTTTAAGACATTTCCACTGCACTCTGTTTCCATACCATTCATCTAATGCCTCTTAGTTCTAGCTATCCCGCCCCTCATTCCCTCCTTCAACCATATCTCCCCTCCTCCTCCCCAAAATGGACTATAAAATAAAGTGTCTTTTTCACCTCAGTTGCTTAGACATCCATGTCACCTAGATACAAACCTATCCAGGTCTTTCAAAAGCAGCTTTTTTGTACTTGATGCAGCTCAGTGCCAGGAAGAAAGGGTTTTCCAAGCATCTTTTGAAGATACAGACCAAAATATTTGTGTCACATAGTTTTCTTATCAGTGAATCCTGTGTTGTGATGTTTGCTCTTGACTCACTCCAGTTTCCATAGCACCCTCTGCCTGCTCCCACTTTTTGTCTGTCTTTATCCCTCTACTTTCTAGTTTCATTCATTTTTATCTCTATTTCTGTCACAATTCTCTCTCTCCTTCTCTACCTATCCCCATGTACATATCTACTTATCAGACCATGTCTATATTCATCTATCTCCAATATTTACAACCTACCAACCTATTCATCATTCTCCTATCCTGCCTGCCTCTCTGTCTGTCTATATATATATATATATATATATATATATATATATATATCAATACCTATTTTATATATATGTGATATATCTAAATTTATCAATACCTCTATACCTAT
>JADRCH010000231.1:2443925-2590928 GCA_019843965.1 Rhynchomys soricoides | reverse complement strand
AAAAAAAAGCTACATACTTGCTCATTTGGCTCCCTAGATTAATAGACACATATACATATCTATATCTAAATTTATCATTATCTCTCTACCTATTATATCTAAATTTATCAATATCTCTATATCTATCATAAATATATCATATATGATAGGTATAGAGGTATTGATAAATTTAGATATAATAGGTAGAGAGATAATGATAAATTTAGATATAGATATGTATATGTGTCTATTAATCTAGGGAGCCAAATGAGCAAGTATGTAGCTTTTTTTTGTCTTAAGCCACAGTTCTAACCTTCTGTATTTGTACTCTCTTTGCACATAATGTTGAGTATGTGTTCTCAATAAAAGACATTTGTCTCTCCTCATAGTGTGCATCTTTTAGAAAATACCCCTTTTCCCATGCAACTCTGAAGTAACTCTTAGTAACATTCTGAAGATTCCCACCTCAGAGGATGATTGCTCATTAAATGGCTCTAGCTATTTTCCAAAGACTTCAGCAGTTGCTTGCAAGGGTGCTATACTCAACCTCAGTTTTTCTCTTCTTTAAAATTTTTATACAACACATTGATCAGGTTTGTCCCCTCCCCTAACCCCACCCTGAACCTCATCTTCTACAGCAAGATGCATTTCTCCCTTAACCTGAGTCAGTTTTCATATTATCCCTCTGAAAGACTTTAGCTGTAATGAGTGAGGTTTGGCAAGGTGTGTACTTTGTCATACTCAGATTCCCACATGAGAATGGAACTATTATTCTAGAAATAAACTCAGGTGTTATAGGAACATCAAAGTGTGTGAGATGCACACTGCATAGTTATTCTTACAAAAAGGTATATGGCCCTGATCAGGAGACAGGACTCTCCTTAGACACCGTTTATGCTTGCTTTGTCACTGATAAGAATGCCTTCCACTAACTTCATCAAAACTAATTAGGGGTCTGAAGCATCTGTTTTCTAACTAGACATTATCATAGTCTAGGTACTTCCTGAGAAAAAGTAGTAGCAGAAACCCCAGGACCTGCTCAGTAAGGTCCACATCCTGTCTGTACCACAATGTACAAGCAGGATGTGGAAATGGACAGTGTGAGGAAACTAAGATTTTGTGACACAGATGGTATGGTGTTCCCTTCTACTGTGACTGTGCGGTGTCACCCAGAAGCAAAACTTTACCCCCATTGCGCAGCTATGTATGCCTGGAAAGAGGATGGCCAAGACCTCCCTCCTCCTGACTTCACTAGCTGTGATACTTGCCAGCGAGTGAATAGATATAGTATAAGCATGGCATAATTCTTTTCTTGGGACTCCTTGGACTTGTGTCCCTAGGGACTAGCTGGTAACTGGCTTTTTTCCCTCTACCCACCTATTACACTAGTGGTGATCAGCTGTAAATGAACAAGAGCAAAATATGGCCCAAATGGACTTTCTTAGATATTTTCCCCTGCAAATGGAGGGGAAAAAAAGCCAGTTCTTTGGATAGTCAAGGCTATTTCTACCTACCCCCATAAGCAATGGTCATGTTATAAACTTTCCCCCTATCCTATTAATGAAAGCATGTCAATCTGATGATTGAGGACAGGAGAGAGAGAACTCCATAGGTGAAAGCTTTTAGTCCTGAACATATGCAGGGATCTACACATGGCTAGCCTTGGCCTTTTCTCCATATTCTATTTATTCTTGAGGATGGCACTCTGTGGCATTCTTCTCATTCCACTCTGTGGCAATATCTGTCCCCTACATTTCAGGACACTGGAAGAATTTATCACAGGCCTTATATCTATTGCTAACTTAATTTTGTCAGACAACTACACTCTGAGAAAGTATAGAAGGATGTGCCTGGCATGCAGGTGATGGAAATATGCAAGAATTTCCCCACCACTAGAGTAACTAGAAGTCAGATAATAGTTCCCTTCATATGATCGCTCCTGATTACAGTATTTTGAGTGATTACCCAGAAATAATATAAAATCCTTTTCCTAAGGCAGACCACTGTGTAAATTTCAGGCTACTCATCTAAATATATTGCAAGCCTGTGAGGATTATGAAAGTTTCCAATACCAGCATCTGTGCTGGTAGACTTTGCCAGAACTCTTTGTCACCCTTAATCCTACGGAAGCAGAGGGACTTCTTCTCCATGGGTTGTAAAGCCAGCTTAGCAGGTGCTAGGATTATTGTCATTCTCTGGCTATTATTTGTCCCAGAAGTCTGAATCAAATATTCTGCTTCTTCTATTGTCAATTTCCAGTGTTCACTAATGATAAGTCATTTCAACATGCAGCTATGCACCCATTTTTGCCCTTCTTTTGTCAGGGAAGAGGGAGGATTCTAGGTATTTCTGTTCACTCATTTGCCAGTTTTACATGGCAGATATTGATGACAATAACAATACTTATTTCCTCATGTATCCTTTACAGTCATCTGGCACTCCAGTTCCTGAAGAGAATGCAATGCAGTAGCTCTCATGTGCATGCAATTGGGAGTGGTTAAGTAAGAGTATGGGATACCAGCTCATATAGGTCACACTAAGAAGATAGGCATTGGCTATTTTTCAACAGGGATGTAGACAATAGGTAATTGTCATAAGATAAATCATGAAGCTATTCATATCTCCAAATGCTACTCTAGCAACAGCATAAAAGCATTGAGAAGATCGGTGTTCTAAGAAAAAAGTAGCTTTGTAGATCAAGCTGTTAATGGTATAGTCAGAAAACAAAGGTCCAATGCTACTTGTTCATGAGGATTTCTATTGATTTGTTAAGACTATTAAAAAACAATGGGTTACATTATCACATTTTCATTCACATGTACGACTGAGTTTCAAAGCTTTAACTTTAAGATGTAGAAGCTAATTTCTGCCTTGGACTAGGTCAGTGCAGTAAAGATGTAAAAGTTTCAAGAGGTGCTTTTAGTCAAGCAGCTCTTAAACAATGGGGTGTAGCTCAGAGTGATGATGCAATGATCTGGTGGCAAAGAACTCAGAGGGACCATCGTGTTTCCTTCATGATTTTCTACTCTGAGTTTCTGAAAGATTGGAAGGAAAAGGCAGTAACCAGAACAATACCCTACAGAGACAGGCTATGTTCTCTTTGCCTAATCAGAGATGGAAGTGTGGAAAAACAGTATACCAGTAGCAGAATAAATCCACACTATAGATGTAAGCAACAGTCAACCACATAAGAAAGTTGACAAGTATTTTGTCAGCAAATGATGTGACCTGTCAGGTAAATTCAGATTTTTTTTAAATCAACCCATGGATGCTGTGTCATACCCTATGAAATCTTGCTTTGGGATAACCCCTTATAAATAAGAATGTCCACTCTACTGGGAAAGATGAGCATTTAGAGTGGTAAAAAATATTCTGAAACTAAAGAGCCTCATGGTTGAATGTAGCTTTTTTGGCTTACTTAAAATAAACATTTTGTTTGAATTTTATGATACATACAAATAAAACTATGACAACTGACCATGCTTTTAAAAGATGCCAACAAATAAGGATAGGAGATATCACACCATAAGCGTGTTCATGGCCATTCTCTCTGTTCACTCTAGATGAATAGATAGAATTTTTGTTTGTTTCATTTAGTCACAGAATAATCACATGCTGGATCCTTCAGTATCTGATTGCCCAAGCCCCTGAGAACAAGAGAGTCCTTGAAAGGAGAGAATTGCTGATTTTATTTATTTGTTTGTCTGTTTGTTTTTATTGCTGAATCACCAAGAATCCTAGCACACCAGGATTTTTCCCTTCCCTCAAAAGAAAAAGATAAACTCTTTCATTTATGATATAAAAAATCTTCATGTACGTTGGGAAGAGGTCAAGCAAATGTCCTGGGATAGGTAGGAAGAGTAGCCTTAGATCCCACAATTCCCACATTCTGATTGCATGACTCTTGTAGAGAAGATACTGTCTGTGCTGAGATGCTCTCTTTCATCTTTCCTGCTCTTTCCCACTGTTCAAAAGGCAAGACCTAAAGGAATATACAAGAGAAAAAGGTCCTGACTGTCAAACCATTTCCTGTGGTTGGTTGATGCATCTCTGAACACTAATCTATCTTGTTGATAACTGTTGACTAAGCTTTGTTTATATATAGGTCATGGAAATAACAAGCTTTATTTTAGAAATATAGATCAGCAGAATACTTAGTAATAGCTGTTAGTGATTTTAGTATTTAATATAAAGAAAATTGTATTTACCACCTTATGGGAATAACTATTTTATATATTAAACTAATTCTAATACTCAGCAAATTTCTACTCTTCTTCATCTAATTTCACCATAAATCCATTAATAAAATACAATGATTATTTTTTTTCTCACTTTTCTTTCAGGCATAAAAGAGAGGCTTTTCCAATTTTACCCTTGAAGTCTGGTCAACATATGTTCTCTTGCAAAGGGTTGTCCTACGTGTAAGGATTAGATGAATTTTGAATCCATCTGCTTTTTTTTTTTTTTTTTTTTTTTTTTTTTTTTCCGAAGAGTGGAAGAAAGCTAAGGGAGTATCGCAATAGTAGAATTGGCATATGGAGGGCCTGGCATTAATACCCAGAACAAATAAACAACCAACAAATAGCTGATCCCAGCAGCAGCAACAACATTAGAAAACACTGCTTGAGCCAGACCTGCTCAGCAGTGGGAGTCATTTCTCATTAGTGCTCCACTAAATACAAGTACTTTCTCAAAGCCAAGGATAGGGTATCAGGATAAAAGCAGAGGCTTCTGGACTAGAGATTTCTTTTCAGAGTCTCTGCTTATCTTTATATTTTCATAGTCTCAGGAGAAAAAGGAATGTAAAGAGGTCTGTAACTAGGAGTGGAAGCACAGGACATCTGAGAACAATTTCTTTACTCCACTAATGCTTCCAAGGCCCCTGAAGTCCACTGAAAGCTGGATTGTGTTACATGGAAGAAGAGAAGGATCCTTCCAGACTCAACACAGGCCTAATTCACAACCAAGACTTTCCTCATTTTGAAATAAGTGAATAGCGGTATTAACATGATCAACAGTGGGCAAGGAATATCAATTAGCATAGGTTAGGATGTATGAAAAGAATGAATAAAATTCATTCTCTGTCTTGTAATTACAGATGAATAGAGTCTGAACATACCATGAGAGAAAGCCTTTAGAGGGAGATGCTCACTATTCCGTATGAAGGTTGGTACAAAAGTAATAGCAGTTTGGTGTCATTTACTTTAACATCATGATCACCAGGCTACAGCACAGTCTTAACTGTCTGTGTTTGTTTTTCTATTGTTGAGAAAAACTCCATGACCAACAGTGACTTAAAGAGGAGAGGTTTCATTTTATTTTACCCTTTCAGATCGCAAGCCAATAGAAAGAAGTCAGAGTAAGAACTCAGAGCAGAGGCCATGGAAAGGGCTGTTTACTGTACTGTTGCCCTGAATCATAAATTCAGATTCTTATAAAATCCAGAACCACCTGCCCAGTAGTTGCATTCCCATCATGGTTGGGGCCCTCTCACATCAATGAATAATGAAGATAATTTTTATCAGACATGGTCAGAGGTCAATCTGATCTGGGCAATTCTTCAGTTGAGACCCTCTCAGATACTCTGGGCTCTACAACTTGACAGATGATGATGATTAGGATGTTAAGTAAGATAGAAATTGTTACAATAAATCAATCACATTTCCCAATGAAAAATATATTTGTTTATTCATGTAGCAAAAAATTCATGTTCTGGCATTCAACAAACTCTAGGAAAACATTTTCTGCACCCTGCTGTTGTAGAAACATTTTCCTTACAAAAAGCTCTGTAGAAGATTGAAGAAGTAGTAATGTATTGACTAGGATGAGTGAAGAAAGCTTGAGTTTGTCAACCTTTGAAATGTTGGGTTTGTGGTATGTATTTACATATTGCATATGACCTTGCTGCTGCTGCTGCTGGCTGCATATATTGCAGTTTTTGTGAACTGCTGAGCACATTTCTCAGGTGTAAGAGTTGTAGTGAATCAGACCAGCAGCAGACCACCAACAAGGAGCATGGTTTTTGTTGGCCCAAGCTTGGATCTGAGAAGCACTTTGGAGATCCTTCAGGTCCCAACCACAGAGATTACAGTGACCAGCTATATACGATTTACTTTTAAAGCTCATCACAATCCATTCAAGTAAATTGTTGATATTGTGTTGAATAGAAGAGGTCATAAATAAATGCAATGATTAAAAATCACCTCATGATGTACTCATGTTTTCATCTTTCTAACTGGTTGCCAATGCTGACCATTCAATGAATGACCATTGAATAGTGGACATTTAGTTATTTGGTGAATTCTATAGTTGTAAGTGGATCTGATTAAATGAGTATTCTCAATTAGTCACTGTCAACTTAAGTTGATCACCTACTGTGCACTCTATTACATACTCACTCTCAATTCTACTGCAGAACTACAATGGTTGTTCAACAGTGATTGTTAAACATCGCTGCACTATACCTTCAACAGCAATCCCTGGGTCACAGGGATTCTATTGCTCTGTAACCCATTTTCAACTTAAACAAGAACATTTCTCAAGTTGGCTTGTGAACTGATGACCTTTTTAATTTTTCACAAAAAAATATCAACATACAAAATGTCTTCAACTATTATGATTCAGAAATAACATTCTATCTAGACCAGATTTATAAATTTATACTTAATATTTATGAGTCAGCTATGGTTCAAGCCCCAGTTTGACATTATCTCATGTAGTGTGCTACCCAGAAGCTTAGACTGAATGCTGCAGTACTATTCAGAGACTATTTTGGTAAATGAAATTCAGTCCCTGAAATATTATGAGTGATGATTATTTATAATGTCTACCAAGCCGAAAACCTTACATTCATATGCATTCTTGTGCCAGCCTTTCCAAGGAAGGTAGGCAGGCTAAGGCTCTGAGATCAATAGACAATCCCCAAAGCTATAAAATAAATACATTCTTGCTTTATATACACACAGAGAATTTTTTAGTAGTTATTCTTTATGGGCCTTTTATAATGCTATAGTAGTGAAGGCCAGCCAAACAATGGGAATTATCATAGCATAAAACTGTGAAGAGAGACTGAAATAGTGGCTAAAGCAACTTGGCAGTATTTAATAATCAAACACAGATTACTGTCAAATATCACCTTGGAGATTTAGAAATGAGAAACACAAATAGAAGCTAACTTAGACAGTTTAGGCAGGAGATCATTAATAATAATGGTCCAAAGATACTTTCATGGAATATTCATACATCATAGGTGACAACTGTAGGCCCTGGAAGCATAAGAAAAGCATCACAGTGTTGTTTTAAAAATGAAAATCACTTATCAACAAATAACTACTAAGTCCCCAATCTGCAAGTTTCAAACTAAGGATGAGGATGACTGAAAATTAAGAAAATATAGGCAATCATTAATGGACTTTCTCTGCATACAAAGTCCAAATATAGCATTTCTTTCAAAATGCTAGAAAGTGAGCTTAATCATCTATGTCTATTTAAAGAAATAGATGAAGGTTCTCATAGCAAGGTTTCTATAGCATAGGGGGGATTAATAAAATCGTGAAATAGGTTGTACAGTAAGTATTTAAGTGATTATGTGTGAAATTTACATAAAATATTAATCTATATTAGGTCAAATTATTTTAAAATTAATATCCAAAATAATAGAAATTAAATAACATATTTGTGTCTAGACAGACATATAAGAGTCTCATAAAACATATATATAATTATCTTTCTCTCCTACAGTAATAACAAACTCTCCTTGTTTCATTATGTTTAAAATGGTGTTGGAATTTGGAAAATTTAGAAAATACTATGGTATAGCAAACTTTTCAAACACTACTAACAAACAAAATTCTACAAAAAATTTTAACTGAAATTTATACATGCTTTACCATTTCAAAGCGTCAGAAATTTCACAATAAGAATCATGATGCAAAATGGCTTCAGCCTCAGAGGTGTGTTAACAGGTAAAAACATTCATAATGAAACCTAATGACTTGAGTTTCATCCCCAAAACCTACCTGGTGGAAGGAGAGAATCCTTTCTTCATGGGTGTCTTCTGACCTCCATACATATCCCATTACACATTTATGTACATGCTTATACATTTTACTATATTATTTATATATTTTATATGTATTACATACATATGTTTGTTTATTTATTTATTTATTTATGTTGTTGTTGTTGTTGTTAGTTAGGGGAGATGGCTCTGTGAGTGAAATGCTATCTATGCAACCATGGAGAACTATGTTTGGATACTGAACTCATATAAACCTAGTATATAGCATGTGCCTATAAACCATTTGCTTTCATAGTTAAATACAGATAGCTGAAACTCTGTAAGCTTCTGGCCAGCTAGCCTGTCATATGACTGACAAACATGGAGAGACTTTAAGTTGAAGACAGAGACCTAAAGTGTCTGACCTCTCTAAGTGTGCTATGTCACACCTGCACTCACACATAGTATCATAGCACAAACACACCAATGGGAGAAGTTTTTTCAACATCGTAAATGTGTTTTCAGACATGCAATATTTTACCCATTTGGTCCTAGGAAGAGCTTTGAAGGCCACTGTGTTCAGAAATCCCTAAGCCATTAGATCCCACTGACAAAGAGATAAATATTTCCTAAGAAAATGGAAAGAACTTTGAGTTCAGATATGCAGGTGGGCTTGAATCTTAAAGTCATAACCAATTAATATCAGGTAGTGAATTAACATCTGATTCTTCACATTCAAAATGAAATAGTTATAGCTGATGACTACAGGATAAGATGAGATAATGCCTAAGGAATTATGTCACCATTTTTTAAGAGGGTGCTATCACTGGGTTCTATATTAGGATGCATTTTTCTTATACATATGAACAGAATTTAAGATAACTTGGTCTTATCATCTTGTGTTTTAATAGCTCCAGGACAAGCCTGAGCCTCCTGGCTTTGCCACTGTGCTCCTAGAATCATTTCATTTTTAAATAAATAAAGTAAATAACTTTCAAAGGAAGAGAAAACAAGGAAAAAACCCTAACTGACTTTCTAGCAAAATATCTTATTTTTTATAATGGGAAGAAAGTGGCAAACTGCAAGCAATAAGTCAAAACTTACCAAGAAATGTGACCCTCCTGGGTAGCATCCATTTTATTTCTCATAAGTGTCACTGAAAAATATCATATTGAGTCCAGAGTGGCTATTTTATAATAGTTTCTCTGCTGAAGAAAATGTGACAGAGATTCCATATCAGTCAATGTGATTAAGTTATTGTCTCCATGTCTCATGCTGTGTCGGAGGGGCAGATGTGAAAGTACAATGCTTGGAATCTACCTGCTACCAAGAGAAGGGAGAGAAAGACAGGTGGCCCCAACTAGTTTATCTGACAGCTTTATAACTTGCACCTCTGAGTGAAGAGACTAATTATATTTCTTTGGGAAGAAGTTCTCATTCATTGAAAAAGAATGGCTTTGACCAAAAACTGCTTGTAATGCTTATAATGAGAAAGGCAGAAAGGTTTTTAAAAAAGAATTGTCCTATAGGGCTCTATGAGGCAGGTTTTGATGCACACCATCACTCCAGCCTGATATAAAATGGAGATCATTCATATACTAAATGCTTTCTACCAAGGGTGGTTATAACCTTCATATGTAACTTCAAAGCCTTATGGGGTTATGGGTCACCAAGTGTGTACATAGTGTAGTGATGCCTTGGTTTCCCAGAGGCACATCTGTGCTCTCTAAGCCTCTTCCATGCCTGCTTTAAATTACTTAATAAAATCTTATATAGTCTAAGAATTTTCATGTAGATGGATGTGGCTTGGCAATTCGATGTTTCCTGTTATCCCTCTATCTATTGCCATCTTCAACCTAAATAAATTTCCATCATGGTGTTAAGTGACAGTTTTCCTAAGAAGATGCAAACATACAAATCTACTAATTTCAAATACAAAGCACATGACTGAATAAAGTACAGATTCAACCAAAGTCTAACTTAGTGAGCCAGTGAGTCTGTTGGGGTTAATTACAGTAATATGGGTGAGGAATTATTTATAGAATCAGAAATAAGTCAATGGCAGCTATGTCACCAAAGACAACCTCTGCATGTCTGATAGCTCACAAAAACTGGAGACCCAGAGGTTGGCTGGTAACAGCCTCTTACCAATAGCAATGCTTGTCTCTAGGAGTCTTTGCAGCTTCTGCTTGACTGAGTGTGACTCAATGCAAGCTTTGGTGTTTATAGTAAAGAGTTATCTTCCAGAAAGGATGGACCTAGTAAATCTGGTCAATTTCAGGAACTTCCTGAAGCTATTTTGAGTTGTTTTATGTCCTGATGAGCTTTGCTGCAGTACTTTATGCTTCAATTTCCAGGAACCAACTATGTAATGGGTATGCATGGAGCATCTTCACAGCCATTGCCAAAATTATCTAAAAATAAACATTTCTTCCAGTAAACATCTTTTCCCTAAAAAAATGATACATATCACCTAGGAAATACTTTGGTTGTTGCCCTTTCCTTTTCCTACAATGTTAAAAAGATACTCCAGAGAGGCAGATGCTGTTTTAATATAGGTTAGAATTTAGCTTTCAGTAAGTAAAATTTTGATATCTAGAAGCTACTAAAAAGATGCTACACTGTATAGATTTCTAAAGTAATTTTGAGACCAGCAAAGCTCTACTTCAGTCTCTTTAAGCTTCTTTCTATTACTTGCATGGAGTAAAAGGACCTTCCTAATTTACATGCATGTTCAAATGCTTTGATCATCCCACCTAACATTCTAGAAGCTTAAAGGAATTTTAAAGTGTTACAGATACAAATTCTTTATAAACTTGTGTGATTAATCAGAAACCAAGCTAATCCAAGTATCTGTAATATAAAAAGTAGTCACAAACAAAACAATTCTCTTAGTTATGCATTTCAACAACTTTATCTACTGAATAGCTACTTGTTATACACCATATCCTAATCCTGGGATCCATTTGAATGTGTGTGAGAGCTTCACCTGACAAGGCCAGGACATGAACATGCTCTCAACATGACCTCAAGCTAAGTCTTGATCTTCACCTTAAAGGCAACTTAGATTATGAGAGCATTATGTTCACCCATAGTTTTAATTCCATAATAGCTTGAAAACTCCTGACCACTAATTTCCCCCCTTTCCCCCCCCCACTTCATTCTATTAGCTTGGAATCAGGAAAGAAAAATGAATGACTTTCTTTCAAAAGTGGTATTACATAATAATTTTATCTCATTTTATATGGCATTGTGAATCTCTATCTCTCTACCTTCTTAAAAATTAAGAGATCCTATGTACTTGACCATCTTTTACTTCTTGGTACTTGGATTAATGAGAGGAATGGCTAAACTTGTCAGCCTTATGCTGTAATTGGAGCTTATCTTTCTGAATGCTCACGTAAGAGGAAAAAGGGAGAAGCAGATCATGTGTTTCAGACCCCGCCCACACTCAGAGACAGCTTGAACCTCAGGAATTCTGACACCACCAGGATCACAGGTGAGACCTACCCCTATACCCCAACACTGGCCTAACTGGGACTTCACCACCATGACCACAACCACCACCCTTGCCCTTGGGCTGAGAGGACACAGGCAGGACCTCCCACCCTGCTGGAGACACCCAGGAGCTGATCCTGTGCTCCAGTCCTTACCCCTACCCGACTCCACCCACACCCAGAGAAAACTCGATATCCAGGCATTCCACCACAACAAAGTTCACAGATCAGGCACTCCAGACCCCCCTCCCACACCCAGAGACAGCCTGACCCTAGGAGATCCATCATAACCAGGCTCACAGGAGGGACAGACTCCAGTCAGAGACAGGAAGCCCAGTTAACACCAGAGATAATCAGATGGCAAGAGGAAAGTGCAAGAAAATAACCAACAGAAACCAATGCCACTTGGCTTCATTAGAACCAAGTTCTGCCATCATAGCAAGCCTTGTATACTCCAACACACAGAAAAGGCAAGACTCAGATCTAAAATTCCATCTCATGAAGATGATAGAGGACCTTAAAGAGGACATAACCACTAGATAGTACCAGCTGCAAGGGAAGCGAGAGGCTCCCAGGACCCAACAGGGACAACATTAGCCAAAATACCCAACAGAAGGGAGATAGCACCTGAAGAGACCACCTCCAGTAGATAGACATAGCCCCCAGTCGAGGGATGCAGCCTTACAACCATCTCAAATTTTTTAACCCAAAAATATTCCTGTCTAAAGGAAAGACAGGGACAAAAACTGGAGCAGAGACTGAAGGAAAGGCCATCCAGAGACCACCCCACCTTGGGATCGATCCCATCCACAGACACCAAACCCCTACACTATTGTTGATGCCAAGAAGTGCTTACAAGCAGGAGCCTAGTAGAGCTATCCTCTGAGAGCCCAATGCAAGAGTTAGGGGGAGGACTGAAGGAGCTGAAGGGGCTTGCAACCCCATAGGAAAAACAATTATATCAACTAACCTGACACCCTCAGAGCTCTCAGGGACGAAACCACCAACCAAACTTTATACATGGGTGGGTCCATGGCTACTGCTACACATATAGTTTAGGGTTGCCTTATCTGACATCAATGGTAGGGGAGGCCCTTGGTCCTGTGGAGGATTGTTGTCCCAGTGTAAGGGAGATGCTAGAGAGTGAGGAGAGAGTGGGTTTGTGGGTGGGGGAGTACCCTCTTAGAGGCAAAGGGGAGGAGAGATTGGATGGGAAATTTATGGAGGAGACTGAAGGAGAACAACAATTAAAATGTAAATAAATAAAATAATTAATCTAATAAACGGTTGAAAAGCAAAACAAAACAGAAAAAGAAGGAAACAAACAAACAAAAAAGGCATCAGGAAACTCCATTAATTCCTAAGTAACTGAATCAAAAGAGAAACATTAATGGCATCCCCAAGTGGTGGCCTCATTGACTATTTAGAAGTGGAGAAGGCAAATTGCCTATTGTTGTAGACAGCATTGATATGGAAATGACAGCAGGTGAGAAGCCAACACAATTCTGACCTCAGGTTCTCCATTGTGGGGCTCCCCATCCCTCATGGCTATTTTAGCTTCACTGAGGTCACAGTTAATTACTGAACAATCTGAAAGGTGGCACTCACCTAGGGATAGTGCTCAGCAGTAAGATTATTCATACACACTCATGAATGCACTCTCACCACACAAGGGGATAGAATATAAATATCACAGTACAGAGGGACCACATCTTTAAAAATAACTGAAAACAATGTAATTATAATATCTAGCTTTGGGAGAGGTATGAATAAACAGAACTCTTTGAAGTTACCAATTCAAATGCCTCCCTTTTACAAATAAAAAGCTAAGCAAGCAAGAAAGGGAAGTGATCACAGGTACCACAGAAGCTGTGAGATAAGAAACATCAGCTTAGTGTTAGTCTTAGATTCTTCCTTCATGTTATTCCTCTATTTTCTCTCTGTGTTCTATTGAAACTATATAGACATACTATGGGCAAGAAGTGACCATATTATATACTTGTGTAGCAAATACATAGTATTATCACAATGGGTTACGTCTCAGAAAGGGTAAGAAATAGAAAGGTAATTGCTTCTTTTTTCTAATACTAGAACCTTAATATTGGTCTTTCCCTGATAAGTACCAAGAAGATTTAATGCCACCAAGCTGCAGTCCTGGCAGCCATACTCCTTTTCTGGTTTTCCATGGGTGAGATTAGCTTTGATTTTCCAAAGGTTTTTCAGCTTATCTGCAGTAACATCTGTCTACCCAATTGCTATGGGTTTTAACTCCCGCCCAATCGATGTCAACATCCTTAGTCTTCTGGGCAGTTCCCACTGTCAGTCTCTAGTCTTGTGATATGAATCCGTCTACAAATAACATAGTCACAAAAATATGTGAGGATCAGAGCTCAAGTTTCTCAACCTGTGTCGTATTTTATTCTGGGATTCTTGGTGTTTCTACAATCAAGCAATTTTTGACTATCCTAGAAGTGTGTGTGTGTGTGTGTGTGTGTGTGTCTGTGTGTGTGTGTGTGTGTGTGTGTGTGTGTGTGTGTGTGAGAGAGAGAGAGAGAGAGAGAGAGAGAGAGAGAGAGAGACTAGACTCATAGCATGAGCCACATCCTGGTAGAAAGTGCAAATGTTGCAATTTCACTGCAATATTATCAATTTTTCTAATTCTTCAGTAAGACTTACCTGGTTTAGGTTAAACTTTCTCACAGATAATTATACCAATAAGGATTTTCTTAACTTACTGGCATGATTACAGCACTCCATTTCATTCATGTATTCTTCCAAAGGGTTTTTGGTGCTGCTTTATATGCCAATGCTTGCTGCTAATTTCTTAACTCCTATTGTTCCTTACTGTAAGAAGACTGTGGTTTGTAAAAAGAAAAAGAAAAAAAAAAAAGACGAACTTCACTAGCTAGGTGATTGGTTCCTAGACTCCCCTGGAATTGGGAATATCTGTATGCCTAACTCTGTTGTAGAAAGATAAAGGGATGACAAGTTACTTCAGAATAAGTCCACAAGTGATAAGAGAAACTGGCTGGACTACTTTTGCTTCATGGGAAAATGAAAATGTGTGATGTTGTTCTACACATATTGCGGGAAGGCAGATGCAGAGACACATGTATCAATGAGAGAATTTGTCCAAGAGGACTGACCATATGGCCACCCTTTCAGCCACCGAGATAGACCAGGCAGGGTCCACCTGGAAAGCAGAATGGCTATCATGCCAGTGTCTGAAATATCTCTAAGTGTCTAACTTTCTGAGTGAATTACTTCCTACATAGTACATAGGAAACAGATCATTTACTTTTTAGCAATCACAAAATGATCAGGGACCTTCACTGAAGGAGACAATACTTATATAGAGAAAATGAAACCTCAAAATTAGCCAGGGGAAAAATGGTCCAAAGGTATAAGGCATGGCAAAGATTGCCCAGAGTCTGCACAATAGAGGGCTTTCTCTTGGGACCATGTTTCTAGGACTCAGAACATGGTCTAGTTGTCTTTCTTAGATAAATTTTATAAGTAGGCAATAGAAACCTCCCCTTTTTTACATTCTTCTGTAAGAGTATAATTTTTTATTGAAATTAACCCCGCATCAGTTGTAATTTTGATGCAGTGTAATTCTCACAGTCAAATGTGCTCATACATTTAAGAAATAAAAAAGATCATCATAGTTTTCTGAGTAACTTTTTCTTTTTAGCTTTCTCATTAAATATCTACATACAGTATGGATCTGTTTCTAACTTGATAAAAATTGCAACACATAGACCACTTAATGCACAGTAATATCAACCTTGAAAATTGGAAATTGGGTCTTTTTGGTAGAGGAAGCAAAATTAGGTTCCTTTGTTTGAAGAAAAAACTTTCAGTGCTGGGTTAGTGACTCAAATGAAAATCAAAACAACTCTGAGATCCCACCTCACACCAGTCAGAATGGCTAAGATCAAAAACTCAGGTGACAGCTGATGCTGGTGAAGATGTAGAGAAAGAGGAACACTCCTCCATTGCTTGAGGGATTGCAAGTTGGTACAACCTCTCTGGAAATCAGTTTGGTGGGCCCTCAGAAAAATGGACATAGAATACCTGAGGACCCAGCTATACAATTCCTAGGCATATACCCAGAAGATGCTCCAACATGTAATAAGGACACATGCTCCACTATGTTCATGGCAGCCATATTTATAATAGCCAGAACCCAGATGTCCCTCAACAGAGGAATGGATACAGAAATTATGATACATTTACACAATGGAATACTACTCAGGTGTTAAAAACAATGACTTCATGAAATTCGCAGGCAAATGGATGGAACTTGAAAATATCATCCTGAGTGAGGTAACTCAGTCACAAAAGAACAAACAAGGTATGTACTCACCAATAAGTGGGTATTAGCCCAAAAGTTCGGAATATCCACGATTCAATTCATAGAAACTGTTGGACTGAGCGTGGGGTCCCAGATGGAGGAGTTGGAAAAGGGACTGAAGGAGCTGAGGGAGTTGGCAGCCCCCTGGAGGGAGCAACATTGTCAACTGGTTAGGCCCCTCTGGAGTTCCCAGAGACTGAACCACCAACCAAAGTATACATATGGAGGGACCCATGGTGCTGGCCACATATGTGGCAAAGGAGGGCCTTGTTGGTACCAATGGGAAGAGAGGCCCTTGGGTCTGAGGGTGTTAATGCTCCAGTATAGAGGAATGCCAGGGAGGGAAGACAGGAGTGGGTAGGTGGGTGGATGGGGGAATACCCTCATAGAGGTGGGGGGTGGGGGTGATGGGATAGGGGATTTTCAAAGGGGAAACATGGAAAGGAGAAAACATTTGAAATGTAAATAATGTATCAATCAATCAATCAATCAATCAATAAAAATAAAAAATACTAAGATAAAATTTTTAAAAAAAGAAGTTGTAGATTGATCTGAATAAGAAAAAAGAAAAGAAGAGCAAAGAAAACACTGTCGCATTACTGGTCGAAAACAAATCTAGATATTGGTGTGGCTTTTTTTTTTTTTTTCTAACACTAATTTAGACTCACATAACACCATTGTACAAAGAGGAGGCATATTAATAGAAGGAGAATAGCTATCGAAGAAATACTCGCAAGCCACCTATAAAAGTCATTTTGGAATGAGTACATCCTCCTGGGTTTTTCTTGTCGTCATGTTATAGATTCTCGTACTAAAAGTAGGATTATCAAACAACTTCTAAATTTTCACGTACTCTATAATTTTTGAAGCCAGAGTGAGAAGGTAAGCTTGTTAACTTTGAAGTCTTCTCTCTGCATGGTATGTATTGATGCAGTGAACAAGTTGTGATAGATCTAAAAAGATTTAAGGTTAAATCCTTAGCCTGGCATTTGGGACATGGAAATTAGATGAAGAATTATATCTGAATTGATGAGTGCTCTAGAAACCAGAATAATATCCAGTGGTGCTATGAAAAGAAGGATTTGTCTAAAAGAGCCGAATATAAGAAAGGTACTATTACAAGAACTTTATTGCGGTGGTAAAGTACAAAGCAGCCTTCATGATGTCTACTCTATGGTGTGACACTCTAGTGAGTGACCTCCCTTTCAGTCTTAGAATAATTGTTTTGTATTTAACCAGGATTATTTAACATAGGAGATGAAATGTCCTGAATAGATCATATTCTTTAATGAAGACAACGGTGATAATGATGATATACAATTCTGTCTTTCTGCAGGGTGCTCTCTTAACAGACTGGAGCAAGACTGGAGCAAGGAACTTTTGCAGACATTAGAAGACTGGTGGATAAGATGATTGACAAGAATTACCAGACCCTCCCAGGCTAGGAGGATCTTAGTGCTTTAGCTACAAGGAAGCGACTCCTGACAATATGAAAGAACCTGGAGTATGTGTTTTCTGCATTCAGGCCTACAGATGAGAACACAACTCATCTCGTATCTTGACTATGGTCATGGAGTTCCCAATCAAAGACTGCACCTACTATGACTAGTTCCTAGATATAAGGAAAGTATGAAAAAATGAATATGGATAGACTTAATCACTAAGTCCAAGGTGACTTAGTGCCCAGCAGTAGAAAGCCAATACAATGGCTGATACAGTCAGCATCAAAGAAGCCTAGTAGGATGTGTTATAGGACAGAAATATGCAGAAGGATGGCACAAGGAAGGACCTCCTCCTGAGAACTAGTGCTCTAGTGGGTATAGTAGACTACTCAGGAGCACTACAAGACTTAAGTCCCCTGCACAGGGTGCAGCTTGTGGATATGAATAGCAGTAAATTGGGTATGAAAATCAGTCCAAAGTATAAATTCAAGCATATATTGAAGGATGTAAGTGATAAAAGAATTAAATGGATCCAAAGTGGGCTATGAAGGAATTACACTGATTTAATATTAAAGAGAAAAAGGAGCTGTAAGACAGAGACAATAAGTGAGAACCCCCTTCAGATATGAATTAGAGACTCCTGGGATAGAGATCAATAATATGTTTTTGCCTTGGCCTACTGCTGAGGGACCCAGAGCATTTGAGAAATGATGCTTCTCGAGAAAATATAAGGAAGAAAAGCATCATATTTTGACATAAATAGGTACTAAACTATGGAAAAACTTCTCATTTTTTTTTTGTTCTTTTTGTGGTGACTTAACAAAGAAAAAAATGTATATTCACTAAGCATAGCATAGAAAACAAAAGTCATCTAAAATTTCATTGAAAGTAAAAGGAGAGAGTTTTTTGAACTCAAGAAAGAGTTAGTGATAGGAGATGATACTGAATTTTCAATTTTATACCAGTTGGCCATAGAATAAGAAGCTGGGAGAAAAAGCAATGATTTTTCTCTTCATCATTTTATAGTTAAATTTTATACTAAATCTTATACATTTTATATTAAATCTTTCTGTTTGAAATAAGACAGTTGTTTTGAGAATAAAAATTTTCTCCTTTGTAGTTTTGTATGTACTTTTTTTAAATTGGCAATTCAGTTATATTGTATATATTCCTTGGCATGTGTCAGAATAAGAATGGATTGGAAACTTTCCCAATGCAGGCATAGTTAATAACTCCAGTTCATGCAATATGTACAGTCAAGAGAGTAGAGATTTCATTTACATTTGCTGGTTCCAACAAAATGTCACACACACACATTGTTTCAGCCCTTGCTTAATAGCAATGATTCAAAGAGCCTGACCTTTCAAGTAACCTGCAAGTGCTGGTTTTTAATTCCCTGTATGTTGAAAGAATTATCTATTTTATCTTAAGATACTCTGCTCTGTAAACTTTAAAAATCTAGAAAATAGACAAATACTGGTGACACAATTAACTGTGGGTCATAGCATAAAATTTAGAAAAATTTCCATTATCAAGTTCAGAAACCCACTAGTGTGTAATTTCCAAATACTCTTTCGTATTAAAATCAGAATATAAGCATTTGGAATTATTTCTCTAACTGTAGTTTTTATGCTTTGTTGTTTTTTCCAAAAATGTATGTATCTGAATGTATATGTGAATGAGCCACACTGTGTGGCGGGGCATATGTGAGACATGGTGCACAAATGCAAATCAGAGGGTACCTTGAGGATATTAGATCACTCCTTTCATCAGTCCAGGGAACTGAACCTAGATCCTCCAGCTTTCTAGCAATCTTATGCACCAGCTGAGTCATCTCACCAGCTCCTACAGAGCTAACAGACTGGAGGGAGACATCCTCTTGCTGCCCTTAAAGAATCTAGGTGCTGTGTTCTGAAGGCCTGTGGAGAGGACCTTCTGGCAGAAAACCTCAGTGGCTTCTAGGATGTGAGGATATTAACGCTATAGCTGCAAGCAAGCAAACTGTCAATCTGAAACAATTGGAGGCAGATACCAGAAAAATTTTAAACCTCCAGTTCTTGCTTCATTCTCGAAGCCAAACATTTTAGATTTTTATGAATGTAGATTTCATTAGAGAAATTAAACTTTTGTGATAATTATGATCAAAATAAGCCATACTCTGATTTATTGAAGCCATGCCACCACTCAATCTGATTATATTCAAACATAGTTCCTTTAAGAAACGAAGTAAGGTTAGTCGAAGTCACAAAACCAGGGTTGATCAAGTCTTCGTATTCAGAGGAAAATACCAAAGCTTTTCTCCATGAATATAAAGAACAGGCACACGGAAATACAGCACAGAGAGCTGGCTACCGAAGAGAGACACTCCACATGGAATAAATATGACCTTCCTCTGGGTCTTGACTTCTGATTTCCCAAAGTGTGAAAAAGGTTTTCCTGTTTAAACCTCCAAGCATGTTGTTCTGTGAGAGTCTTTAGTTCTTGGAACAACATCTGGTATAATCAAACGTTAAATTAAGTGATAGTTAAATGAAGTGATAAACACAAAACTTTCTCTCTTTTTTAAACTCTTAATTGATTTTTGTTTTATGAGTCTCACATCATGTACCCCAGTCCCACTCATCTACCTGGCTCTTCATATGCACACTCTGCCTTTGCACTCTCTCTGCCAAAGGAAAAAAAGAACATAAATAAATAATCAAATAAAATGAACAAAGCATAGAAAACCTCTCATGGTGGCAGCTGGAGTGTGTCGTAAAGTGCCCTACTGGACCATTTTGCTCACACATCTTTACTTCCAAACGTTCATTGCAATTAGTCCCTAGTGGTTCTAGATCTCTGGCTTCTGTGATACCATCAATACTGCATCCTCACTGGGATTCCTCTCAGTTATCCTGTTGTTTCTCTGGGTCATGGAGACCCTACACTTTGGAGCAGCAGGCCCTACCCCTTCACATACTTCAAACAGTTCATACATGAGGTAGATTTGGGGGCTAGCCAACTCAATGTCCAAGATCTGAGCCTGAGTGGCAGCTGTGTTGGTCAGTCTACCAGCTATCCCATATGCACACAACTAGGGTGAGCCATCCAGCACTGTCCCAGCTAGCTCACCCAATGCCTCACTGGCAGGGGTCAGGATTAGCTCTCCTTCTCTCATACCATCAAGGTTGGTTCACCTACACTCATGCCACGACAAACAGCTCCACTGTACTGCCAAGTGGAGGCACAGGGCCCACTCTCCCAAATGTTGCACCTGGTGAGGAGCATGGTCAGCTTTCCCAGTCTCTTAACAGTGGGGGCCAGATTTTCTGGCTGCTACAGGTGGCAAGGGGCAAGGAGGTGGAGGGCATCATCCCTGTGCCCATGCCACCACACAGCAAGTAAGTGGTAGGGTCAGATCTCCTGTATTCATTCCCTAAGGGCCTGGCTCACCCATCCTCCTGTCACCAGGGCCAGTTCCTCTATGCTGCCTGGGTGAGTTTCAAGGTAGTGAGAGGTGGAGCCAGCTCTCCAGAGTGATAACCGCCAGTGTGGTGCCGGGTCAGCTCTGCATAGCCCTTGGACATCTATGTGGTCCCAGGTGGATACTCAGATCAGGGACATCTTCATGTTCTCTAGTGGTAATATGAACCACAGGGACATCAACATAGACCCATGTCACTGCATGGCCACAGACCCAGACATGGCCCTCAGCAGCATCATGGGCTGCTACTTCATCATGGCTTCAGGTGGTGGGGCTGGCAACTTACAACAGGCTATTCCCTTACACCTTCCCTCTTCGTAGTGCTTAAACTGTCTGCTTCTCTTACTCTCCCATCTGTCCACCACACACTTGGACATTATAGTGCCTCCTGCTGTGGCTGGGCCACATTACGGGTGGGTCTCTGGGTATATTCTTCTTCCCATGCCATGTGGTATGGTAGAAAGCAGACCTCTGTCCACAGCTCACACATCCATGCTGTGTGGTGGCAGGTAGGTCTCTGGGCTTCTTTTCTTGCCTATGTTGTATGGCATGGCTGTCGGCAAGCCTCTATGTCCAGAATTTTATTAATAAATAATAAGTCATATGTGTCCTAGCTTTCATTTGAGGTGTGTATTAGTTACAGAAATCAATATCAGTATTCCTAAAAATAGAAACTATTATGAACTATCTATGTCACTCCTGGGAATATGACAACAAACTCATTGTGAAGAGTTTAAGTAACCCACAGGTATTTACATATCCATATATATTATGGTACTACTTGTTATAGCCATGTTATGGAATCTGCCTAGGTCTGTGTCAAAGGATGGATGAATGAAGAAAATGTAACTATATATAAATGACAGTTATATTCAGCAATTTGATTGAAAATTGATGAAACTTGAGAATATAATATTGTAAAATAAACAGACGAAACCCATGTTTTTTTCTCCATTGTGTAGCTCAGATTTTATGTACAAATATAAAATCACTCATGCATACAGACTATGATGGATGAGACATGAAAACTGAAATAAAACTATCTGAGGAAGAAAGGGGACAAGTGGAATGATAAATTGCATGAATAAAGTCAAATTTCATGATATATTTGAATGAAATGATTTTATCAAGCTTGTCACTAGCCACCATCATTAGAGAACAACAAAATATATTTTAAAAAGAAAACCATGGATATCTGATGAATACTATTTTTGTGTTTTGTTGACTGTGTATTATTTTACGCCTATATTATTATGCATGGCAAGTTCTTATGAAATCATTTGTATGTATTCAAATTTTATGAACCACATTCATAAAATCACTCTTGACATGGATTGAGATATGACTTCACTGACTTTGGACGTTATTCTAGGGGCTCAAGTTGGTTTTCTACTTGCCTTTAGGAAAATATGTAAGAATGGAAGAAAACATTATTTGGTAGCCATTTACTGTCCTGGTTTTAGAGCAGAAGCAATGTCAATGACTTCTTCCTATTGTCTCTTAGAACAGCTAAGGATATTATTGTTATGAAACCATTTAGATAGGAGTAAAAGACTGCCTGTCTTAGGTCTCAAGCCTTTATGACTATTAGACATGGTGTAATACCAAACACTATCAGAGTTGGTAAGAAAGACTCTAAAGGACTTAATACAAGAACTGAGACATTTATTTGTAAAGGAAGATATTGGGGAGGTCAGAAAACACAGCGACTTTCAGAAATCAAGGAGTCTTGTGAACAGATAGAACCTAAACAAAAGTTAGTGATTCCCTGCAGAGGTTCAGAGAAGCACAGCTGCTGATCTCACCTGCACAGTTGCTGATCCCACCTGCACAGTTGCTGATCCCACCTGCACAGCTGCTGATTGCACGTGCATGGCAGCTGATCCCATGTGCACAGCTGCTACAGGTGTAACAATGATCAAGCTACTGTTCCTTTGCCTGGATTACTTGGCAGCCTCTCTCATTGATAGAATATCCTCTAGAATTCACCTGACAATAAATCTTGGCAGTAGACTTAGTTTCAGTCAAGTCCCTGAAATACACACAGAAATGTACACGTGAGTGGTCATCCCTGGTTGTTATTAGCAATGAGTACATGTGCTACCCGCTCTGTGTTTCTTGTTCCACTTGGCGCTAGCTTCCAGGAAACCTGGATAATTTCCTCTTTTTATTTGTTGGCTTTCCCCTTCCCTCAGTATTATTAAAACCTATTGTGCACTGGCTAATAAAATACTTAGTGATTTTTAAAATCTTTCATAACAGTGGCAGTATCGTGACCTTATCTTTACCAGTGTTTAAATATCTCATCTGTAAAATGCAAAGTATTCAAATGAGAGTAAAGTCCCATGATTAACTTGCATGAGTAACTTTCAGTACAAAGTAGAGAAAATCTTTTCCATATCAAAGCAAATGCTGATGGCCTTGTCTCTGAAAAACTATATATAAATGAGAAATTGAATGCCTAATAAAATATTTATAGTGTTTGAGTAGAGTTTATATTGCCCTTATTCTGAGGTTGCATTTGAATTTACGGGAATAATTCCAGTATTTTATGAGCGAGCAGTAATTGCATGCTATACTTTTATATTCATAATTTTCTGAACAATTAAAATGCAATGAGATATTTATGTGTAAAATGATCCCATTTCTATGATAACCAAAACTATAAAATAGTTAAGAATTTGCTTACCAAAAGTATATTTTGTCTGGGGTGGTTTGAATAAAAATGAATCCCACAGGCTCATATATTTGAGTGCTTAGTCACTAGGGAATGGAACTCTTTGACAGGGTTAGAAACTTTAGGAGTTTTGGTCTTGCTGGAGAAATTGTGTCACTGGGGATGAGCCTTGAGGTTTCAACTCCCATGCCAGGCCCAATATCTCTCTGAGCCTGTAGATCAGGATGTAGTTCAGGTACTTCTCCAGAACCATACATACCAACATGCTCTCTGCAAGATGATAATGGATCAAACCTCTGCAACTGTAAGCAAGCCCCAGTTAAATGTTTTCTTTTATAAAATTTTCTGTGGTCAATGTGTATGTCTAAAATCTTTAATTTCTGACTGTTCATAAAGAAAACTTGTTTGGCATATAGCATACTGAAATCTAGGTATTCTCCATAGTTACATTTATATGGGAAGACTAATGAGTTGGTTTGATAAAAATGCTGCATAAGTTCATATCTTTGAATACTTGGTCCTCAGTTGGTAGAACTGTTTGGGAGAGATTAGGAGGTGTGGCCTTGTTGGAAGAGTTATATCCCTCGGGGAGGTCTTGGAGGCTTCTGCTCTAATGACATGCCCGTTTGTTTGCCTGCTTTAATGCCCTCCCTCCATCCATAATACACATACCATGATAATCATGGACTCTAACCCTTTGGAACTGTACTCCTGTAATAAACACTTCCATCTATAAGTTGTCTTGCTCATGTTGTCTCTTCACAATAGAAAAATAGCTAAGACTCCTTATTCAATACTTTTCTCGCTGCCACTGCCTCTCTTAAAACACAAAAATTATTACAGCATGTCAGCAAGAAGTACCAATGACTTTTGGGTATGGTTTATAGAAGTCAATAGACAAGTGGTGACATGGAATGTAACAGGTTATTCTATTGGTGAGTCAAACACATGCAGCACACAGAACTCCATTTTAGCCCAAGTTAATTCAGTTCTGTGTGCATAGACCAGAACATAGCAACAGACCTGACAACTCACCAAAACAGAGCATCAGCTCTGTAATTGTTAAAAAAGCAACAGAGAATAGAATATATTCAGAGTTTCCAAAGTAGGAATGGGGGCAGGTAAGCTGTGTTTAGCACAACTAGTTGCTGAAAATGAAAACAAAAATCAATATTACCAGGCAATCAGAAACATAGTAATATTGATGTAGAGGCCTATACCCATTGATATTGAGAAGATATAAGTGGTTTTTTTTTCTTTTTACCTATTGTTGTGCTGATGGTGTTACTGATTGCAACAAGGGAAAATAAACCTGTATGCTGGTTGAGAACTGTTGGCCAGCCGGACATCCTCCTAAAACAGGGACTTACTGGGGTATCTTTAAGTAAGTGATTTGAAGTTCTAGAAGAGTTTTAAACAGGAAGCAAGGTTAACTTACAAAAAAGAAAAATATCGGTTATATTTCTGTAGAACAGAAGATTAGAAGTTACATTTATGCAGCTAAGGAGTGGCTTAGGGATTAAAGTGTGCTTCCTGCTCTTTTAGAGAACCTGGTTTAGGTTCTCAGCACCCATATTTTATGAGAAAAACTCTTTAATGATAACTACATAAAGTTGCCTTCCATAAAACAACAACAAAACAAGCAAACACACCGCTTATAACTCAAGATTCAACAGCTGTAATTTATTCTTCTGTCCTTATGGGCACTGGACACATATGATGCAGATACAGATAACCAGACATGCACATAAAGAGATTAAACTTTATAGGTGTAGCCAAGAGTGCTTCTCTAACACACATAAGTCTGTGAGTGGAAATGAATTGCAGAAAACTTATTTTTCAAAAGCATTAGTGATCTAAACCACTTTAATATGTACACATCTACATAAACTAATATGTACACACAGTCATTGCCTGATACACATGGATGATTGGTGCAGAGACTCCTATAATTACCCAAATCCATAGATGTCATAGTATTTCATACATCCAATGCATGCCTTCCTATGTTTATAATCCATCAATGACTCATAATTTCCAATATAATATAAACCTTATGGCTATTATTAAAACAAATATTTTCTTTTCATTGATCCCTAAATAATAGGTTCAGTAAAAATTCAAATTTTCTAAATATTTTATTGTCTTTCTATACTATATTGATATATTTTAAAACTTGTGATTGATATATAATTATATATCTTTATGTGATTTGATGATTAGTCATGTGTATGATATACGTAATAATTAACTCACAGTAAAAAGCATTTCCATCACTTCAAATTTTAATTTCTCATTCACTGGGAACTTTATAGATTGTAAGAAGTCATTGTAAAGTGTATAGTAGATTATGTTAATGGAAACTCTATTGAGCTACATGAAAAATAAAATTTCTACACTCTATTTCAGTGCCTCTTACTGAATCTCTTTCATGTACTCTTACTCACTCTTCTCTTCTTGCTATATTGTGGGGTTTATGATGCTCGGCTCTTTAGCAAGATTAATTAGCTTGTATAGAAGACTTACAAAATGCAATATTTTACATAGGCTATTCAACTTACTTAGGGACATCCAATGCCATACATGTTGCTGCTAATGACAGTTTTTCACTCTTTTTTCACACACACACACACACACACACACACACATGTATAAATATTATGTGTGTTCACACTTTGTCCATTTTTTTCATTAATGGCATCAGATTGATAGTGCAGTTTTGCTCCTTTGAGTAGTGTTACAGTCAGCATTGTCATTTTTGCATAATGTTGTCATCTCTATATGATGTACATCCAGCAATGCAATATCCCAAATCCTCCTGACCCAGCCTACTAAGTGCTAGAATCAAGAGATGTGCTAACATCCCTAGCTGGTATGTCTTCTTTTGAGAACTGTCTTGGTTGCTATCATGTTTTAAAATGGATTTGGGAACAGTCATCTTTTTTGAGTTCTTTGTATGGTCTTGTTATTAAGACTCCTGGATAAATGGTTTGCAAATCTTTTCTTCATTCTGTGGGTTGTTTCTTAACTATTGTTTGTTATTTCTTTGCTTTGAAAAATATTAAGTTAATATAACCCGTTAGGAATATCTAGACTAAATCATTGCTTGCACCAAAATTTCATGGTATTTCTCATATGTATTTTTGTAATTACATAGCTTCAGGTTTAGAATTGAGAATTTTAGTATACTTTTTGTTGGTTTTTTTTGTGCAATGATAAAAACCAATGCTCTTTCATTCTCCTACATCTTTACGTTGTAGTTATCAGCAATATTGTCTTCTTCCCTGGGAATTACTGGCATACTATTAATGACAAATTAAAGATTTGAACATAGATAATTTCTAAGTCCTCTGTTCTGATTTATTGTTTTATATGTCTGAATTAATGTTACTGTCACAGTGCATTAGATACAATAACTTTAACTTTCTAATATATTTGGAATTCTGTTATTGTTATGATGCCAAATTCATTTTTTGTTGTTTTTTTCCTCGACATTACTTTCATTTTTCTGGGTCTTATGTAATTTCATCTGAATTTTAAGATCGTTTACTTTTTCATGAGGAAAATATTGATAATTTCTTAAGAATTGCATCTTTTCTTACAGTCCAAAACTCAGCCTGGGGTAGATCAGGCATTCTATACTACCTGCCCACACCCAGAGACAACCTAACGACCAGGAGGCCAGTCAAAACCAGGAGGACAGGTGAGGCCTCCACCCCAATACCTGGCCTAACTGGGACCTCCACAGGGCCCACCAGATATAAACGTATCTGTCAGAGACATTTCTTCCTTCCAATCCACAACTTGGCCTGTGGCAGATGAGGCACTCTAGCTCCTCACCTCCTGCCCCAACCCACATCCAGATACAGCTTGACTTACAGGAGATCTGCCATACCAGGGATACAGCAGGCCCCCCTAACCACAGACAGCACTGTTTACCTCCCAGAAGGCAGACTCTATGTAGAAGAATGCAAATTGATCCATTTTATCTCCTTGTACAAAGCTCAAGTGCAAGAAGATCAAGGGCCTCAACATAAAACCAGATATGTTGAATCTAATAGAAGAAAAAGTGGGAAGTAGCCTCAAAGACATTGGAACAGAGGGAAATTTCCTAAACAGAACACCAATGGTTCAGGCACTAAGATAAACAATTGACAAATGGGACCTCATGAAACTGAGAAGCTTCTGTATGGCAAAAGACACTGTCAATAAGACAAAACAGCAACCCGTAGATTGGGGAAAGATTTTTACCATCCCTGCATCTGATAGAGGGTAATATTTATAACATTATATCAAAGAAAATTAAAGAAAGCAGATATCTTTGTCTTCCTTTTGATTACACATGATATTTTCCGTTTTGTACAAAACATTTAGAATCTTGAGATATGATTTTCTAAGCTCAATTTGCTGATTATTTTATGTGAAATGTTATCAAATACTTTCTCTGCACATACTTAAATGATCTTATAACTTTAGTCTTTCATTTATTGATTTGTAACTTTTACTGATTTATTTGTGTTGAACCATCCTTATATCTTTCATTTGAATCCAGCTTTATCATTGTACATGGTCTTTTTGATGTCCATGTTGAGTTCAGGTTTCTAGTCTTTTATTGACAATTATTGAACTTATTTAATCAGATATGTGGGTCTATAAATTGTTGTAATTTTGTCTTGCCTTTCATATTGTGTTAATTTTGATCCCATAAAAATTTCTAGGAGCTAGTGAGAAGACCAGGCAGCTAAGAGCTCTTGTAGACAATCAGAGTTCTGGTTACAGTTCCTCCTTTCAATGGCTCACAACCACCTATCAGTCAAGCTTCAGGGATCTGAAGTCTTCTGAACTGTGTAAGTGCCTACACTCACACATCCATAAACCCAGACGCAGAAACATATGCATTCAGATAATTAAAATATCTAAAAAACAAAATAGAAGTAAACATATTAATAGCCGTGGCCTCAAAGTTTTGGATCTTAAATTAGTCTTCTGGAAATAGTTTTCCTTTTGTCACCATAGAGAATTTTTGTGGTGGTTTGGGATTATTTGTTTATTTGGTTGTAGTTTTGTGAAAGGCAACTCTGTGTAAGCATCGTTGAAGAGTTTTTCTCCCAGAAGATTCTATCTGTTGCCTTTTAAATCCTTGGTTGCTAAAACTACATACAGAGAATGGCTGTGCATACGTGTATACACTTGACATATGTGTAAATGGAAATGTGAAACAGAAGCCATCAAATGTTGGTGTTGTGAACAGTTGCCCAGATGAGATATGACTGTTGCCCTCCTGAACTCTCAACATCTGTGATTATCACCACAAAACTGATTTCATTAAAGTTTCCTCATTGTGAGAAGGAGCCCTTGAGATCCTGCCCTTCCCCAGGAGGAAATTATTATCCCAGACATTTTTACAACAGCATGCTGATGTCTTTGAATATGAAACCCATTTCATACAGATAGTAATGGTTGCTAGGGGTAGAAGTTCATAAAACCAACCATGTCCTGAGCATATATGAACAGTTTGTTGATGCTAACAAGATTTTCTTCATGATTTAACCACCTATAAGCTGTTCATGATCCTGTAAGTGACCCCATTCACATTCCTGCAATTAAGTGCTATTAAACATATTGGTTCACAAAGCTAGACTTGTGTTGAACCTTTCATACAGGTTAGTTCCATATCTGATGAGAATAGATGTCTGTTCATCTCTTGTGATGTTACTTTTGTCACCATTGTCACCTAGACGACAAGCGTCTCAGCACACTTGTGACAGATTATCTAGATCAGATTAGCCCTGAGCATATCTGGAGGAATTTTCTTGATTAGGTTAATGCTAATTCAAAAGGCAGACCTACCCTAAATGTGTGATCAGGTGACCTTTTGGTCCTGCTTCATGTCCTCTCTTCCTGCTCCTGTGCCTTCTGTGTCACATTGGGATGATCTACTCGAACTATGAGCCATAATGAACTCCTCACCCTTGCAGCTTTTCTCAGGGTATTTTCTCACTGCAAATGGCTTATGCTTCGATTCTTATAAAGTTATAGAAAAGGCAAATATGTAATGTCAAATAATGGATTAGTGGTTATGTGGACTGTATCTCAAACATGCTTCCTGGAATGGGGAAAATGTTCATATCAAGATACTGATAGCTACAAAGACTGCACTTATTTATAAAACTCATATATCTGCATTTTCAGACGTGTCTCTTATTGTATATGTATGAAGCTGAGGGAAGCTCGAGATTTTTAAAAGTGTGCTAGCGTCTTTGAACTCAAAGTGCATTTCATATTTAATTTTGGGTATGATATGTGAATTTTCATGGTGTAGGCACATGTGTGTTGGGAAGAGAGTGCAGTGCCCAGAGGAACACACTAAGTGTCATACTTTTTTGATTTTTTGCTCTGTTCCCTTGAGAGGAAGTCTCTTACTGAAGCTTCCAGGACAAGCCCAAGAGTTGTATAGCTTGGCCAAACAGCAGTCAATTTTTTAGCATTTCCAGGAGCCTTATACTGACTTTCACAGTGGATGAAACAGTTGATATTCCATTTAAAGTATAGAAGCATTTTTATTTCTCCACATCCTCATCAACATTGTCATTTGTTTTATTGAAGATAGCCAGTCTGACTATGATGGGATGGGATGGGTGGAATGGGATCTCAAAGCAGTTTTAGTTTGCATTTTCTTGATGGCTAAAAACGTCGATCTTTTTTCAAATACCCATTTCCCACTGATATTTCTTATTCTAAGAAAAACAAATTAATTTATTAGCCCATTTATTGATTGTTTCAATGTTTAATATTTTCATTTCTTTATGCTTTCTAAATATCTTATTATAGTTTGCAAACATTTTTTAACCCCCTATCTGTGAGCTAACTCATCATTCAGGTAATTGTTTTCTGTGCTCTGAAGAACCTTTTCAGTTTTTTTTAAATTTAATTTTTTCATGGTTTACACTATTTCTTGTGTTCTCTGGTCCTATTCAGAAAGTGATGCCTATTTTATAACCTTTGAAGAATTTTTTATCTTGAATTTGCTCTTAAAGTTTCAGGGTTTGAGGTCCTCCACTAAGATTTTAGATTCACTTTGGATTGATTTTTATTAAATATAAGAGAAAGCAGTGTAATTGCAGAAGTATATTTCACACAAAAGCACACAGTCTTTCAATTACCATTTGTTAAGTGTGTTTTTAAGACTTTGGTTTGAAATCATATAGCTGTAACTATTTGAGTTTGTTTATGTGTCTTCTGTTTTATCACACTGATCTATATGTCTATTTGCTGTTTTGGTTACTGTGACTATGTAGTATAGATTATGATCTGCTAATGTGATGCCTAGCTCTTTCTGCTTAGAATGATATATGCTATTCAAAGTCTAGTCTATTTTACTTCCATATGACCTTTAGAATTTTTTCTTTTAGCTTTATGTAAATTAGAATTAAAATTTTGATGAGGGTTGTGTTAAATCTGTAGATTACTTTTGATAGCATAACCAATGTTACAAAATGTCCATAATGACAAATACCTGAGCCAAGGGAGGTCTTTCCATGACCTTGTGTCTTCTATTACTTTGTTCTTTGTCTTCAAGTTTTCATTGTAAAGGCCTTTTTAATCTTTGGTTAAATTTCTTTCTAGGTTGTTTTTTTGAATTACGTTAAGTGGGATTTTTTTTTTTTTTTAAGAATCTTTCTCTGTAAGCACATTGTTGAATGTAGAAAGACCACTTATTTTCATGTGTTAATTTTTTCTACTGCTATGATATACATTGTTACCAGATCTAAGCATTTTCTAGTGGAACTTTGAGTATCTTTTAGGTAGAACATCATATCTTTTGTAAATAAGGCTAATTCAAGCCTTCCTTTTATAGTTATATTATTTTAAAGTCTGTGTGTTATCAAGAAATTCATGAGCATTTCAATAAAACAGTGTCTTGTAGCAAAGAATTTGGTGTCATATCTGCTCTTAAACTCTGGGATGTGTATCTCACTGTAACTTATTCCCTACATAATGTATGGAGAGGAAAACAGAGTATGTGATGCTGGCTCCTTGAAAGCTCCCTTTGTAGAGAGGGAGAGAGCAAGTGGTCCTTATCAATGTATGTCTACAAATGCCACAATTCATTTGCATTTCTTTTGAGATTGAAAACCAAAACAATTACATCCAATTCTTTCTCCACTTCCATATAACAGAAGGCTTTCTTGGTCCGTCTTGTCATGTTTATTCTTTTCCTCTCAAACAGTGAGGAAACAAGCTCTCATTATACTCAACTGTCTACTTGTACATGTGGTCCCCATGAAATTAATGAGTTTCCCTCTTGGTGGTTATCTATCTTTTCTCCCATAGCCTAATGCCCTGCTGTCCTGCTTTGGGTCACAGCTATTGCTACCCCACAGATATATTTTGGTTCCTTCTTGGGATCAACCTATCACTCTGGACATCCATTTCTGATGCTCTCATGCAGGATATTGACATCCCCCAGTCTCCATCAACCACCTACAATGCCAAGCCTCAGAAAACTGCAACACGAGGAAGGAAAAAGAAATTCATTAAGAATTATTTTGTGGGGCTGATAATATGGCACAACATATAAAATTGCCTTCCATGAAGCTTGATTGCTTGAGTTCATTTTCCAGGACACACTTAGCTGGAGGAAAGAACCAACACATGGACGTTGTTTTGCTTTTGCTGTTGGTTGTTCTTCAAAGTGTGTCATGGCACACACGTGCGCACACAGACACTAAATAAATAACAAAATGCATGAAAAGTAGAAGAATTCCTTCCTAAATGGATAAAGAAACCATGACACCTTTCTTAATATAATTCATCCACAGTGAAGGAAATTCTGTAATATGTACAACATGGGTGAAATTTGGTGATACTCTGCAGGGAGAAATAACCCACATAGTAGGTCAAATACTCTTCATTCCATTTATATAAGGCAACTAAAATAAATACAAAGAATAAAAGTGCTACAGGGAGAATAGTAAGTAGAAAGTGATGATAGTCCCCGGACACAATTTTCACTTAAAAATGAGCAAGATCTAAACATCTGCATGTATTGGTATACTTATAGTTAACAGATATTGTTCACTATTTAATTAATAAGAAGGTAAGACTCATGTTAAGTCTAACCCCAAAAGGAATTCTTTCTGTTCCTTTCAGTTCTGTGGGCCCTTTTTAACAATTACTCAGCCACAGTGAAGGACAATCTTCCCTCACCTTATGTGTGTTCTTCATCTCCTGAAGTTCCCAGGGAGATGGCTTTTAAAATGGAAAATAGGCTGATGTTTGTATTTTATGGTTTTCTGCTATGTCACTGAATGTCTTATTTGAGATCAGTGACTTAGCTTTCTGCAACAGAAATGAATCAAATAAATATTGGAAGTATGGAAAATGGTTACTGCTCGTTAGAGGTAGCATTTTTGTATTTTCTAAAGATCTCTATTCATTCTGAGAGGTGTGTGTTAAAATATTAATTTTATAAAAGAGGGAACCGAAACATGATGCTCCCAGGATTTCACCATATATATGTAATAAAACTAACAAGCAGATAACATGCTGGGAAAGTCTTGATCCTTGCTTTACACTAAGGCCTCTATGACTAAATTTCAATGCACAGATTTTAGGCTCCAGACTAATTCCTTACAATCTACAACATTGATGAACTGAATACTGCTCTGTTCCCTATCTCTGTAAAGGAGCTACAGCGATATATAATATGTGTTCTTGTAAAGTACCTTCTGGACGGGTGTCTATAGAAGAGAATCTGATGCAAAATCTCTCTTTAGGATTGCTAATGGTGGTTAGTCAAACAATGTGATGAGTCTCGTTATTCATGGAGATGAGTGGTTATCAGCACAAGCTCAGAGAAAGTTTCTGAATCATTAAAGGCTTACAAGCATTTGCTTAAACACATCTGTCAGGTGGACAGTTAGATTACAGCAATTAATGACAACTTGTGCTGTTGAAGAATAGATATGGAACATTTTTCTCCTTTGCTTCTACTCTATAACATGAATTAAGTACCAAATGAGCCTCCCGAATGCCGTCTAGTACATGTGTAATCCTTTTAGTCTTTTGGAAATAATGCACAATCTTTATATTCTCTTATCTGGCCAAACTCCAGTTAATAATATCTTGTGAAAGTAATCTCATGTATGTATCTAGGCCAGTTCACCTTTGTCTCCATTTCAATAACATTTATTATTCATTAGATTATATTCAGTTGTGGCAACAAATTTTAATAATCTTGCTGTTGTAAAAGTGAGTATGTCCCTAATTAAAGAATGGGTATCTGTAGATACAGGATGGCCCAAGTTTATTAATTGTTAAGTTTTGTACATACAAAATTGATGTATACTCTAAGTATCAGACTTCTATAAATGTCATTTGTAGTAACTACCAGAGTTCAAGTAATAGATGTGTCAAGGAAGTATTTTAAGTCCATAATTCTAAACATTTTTTGCTCCTATAAAATAAGGATTCTTTTCTTAGTTTTTTCAACATGCTTATATGATTTTCTGTGAACATTTGTATGTGTTATTCTCACAGTCTTAAATATCATGTTCCTCATTAAGAATGATGTCTTATATGTCCTCAAAACTGACATTTATTGCCATCAACTCTGCTCTCTTATTTAGAGCTGCTTGCTTAAATCTAACTTTGCCATTTTTCATGCTCCTACCGCAGAATTTACTGGGGAGGCCCAATTGTTAGACATCTGTCTATTTCACAAGGTATTGATGGGAAGTTAAATTGACAACTGAAATACTTTATCTTATGATTTTTTTTACTCATCCACCATTTGCTTTGTTTTTGTTTTTTGTTTGTTTGTTTTGTTTTTTCAAGACAGGGTTTCTCTGTGTAGCCCTGGCTGTCCTGGAACTCACTCTGTAGACCAGGATGGCCTTGAACTTAGAAATCTGCCTGCCTCTGCCTCCCAAGTGTTAGGATTAAAGGCATGTGCCATCACTGTCTGGCTTCTGACTTTTTGTTTTGTTTTGTTTTGTTTTTGTTTTATTTTCTCATCCACCATTTGCAATATATTAATTGAGCATGCACTATGCTACTGTAAACTACTGTATACTACAGGGAATTGAGGCTATCTTATGACATGACAAGAAAGTAACATGAAAGTGTTTTGATTTTGAGGTATCTGAGGGCTCTACTGAAGGCAATAGGATTCCTTACTTTCTCCAAAGCACAGTAGAAGAAAAAAAAATCTGAATTCTTGATAGTCTCTGGATACAACATGAATTTGTATGCCTTCTGAACCTCATAGGTTGGAAGATACACAAATCCAAAAATTTATCATCTCCACCATCAGCAGCAGCAGCAGTATCTATAAGATGAAATCAGTATCAAAGAGAATGCTTGACCTTTGTGATTTCAGAGTGGACAGATGTGTGTGTGTGTGTGTGTGTGTGTGTGTGTGTGTGTGTGTGAGAGAGAGAGAGAGAGAGAGAGAGAGAGAGAGAGAGAGAGAGACAGAGACAGAGCTTAGGGACTCTCTACCTGGGAGTGATGTCCTGAGACTAATTTTTGGTCTGCCCTTATCTCAACTTTGAATGTCTCTGAATCTTCATTCATCAGCCCTTGTGCAGTTGCTGTTCAGATTTAATACTCTCAAGACAAAAATGAGGGAAGATTCCAATAATGACAACAAGGGCTGCCTGAGGATAGAGTGAAAGGCTGTGCACATAAAACAGAGAAGGTTCATTAAAAGTGACAGCTTTCTGGCCTCCCTCCCAGTGCCCGGTTATCTCTTCTCTGACTTCACCTCAATGCATCTCTTTTATTGTGCCTTTTATAGGGTTTGATTGTACTGCTACAACTTCCTATCTTATACATTATATCTTGTTTAGGTTTCTTACTTGGCTTTTGTTTTTCAGCTTGCTTCTTTGAAATCTTATTCATAAGAAAATTGAACATATTAGAGGGTTACCCCGTTGTTTTAATCCATTTCTCTAATGTTAGTGTCCCTGTCTTAGCATCTTGGAGCTATTACATCTAAGAAATAAGTACATCCATAGTTCTCATTATTGCATATTAAACTTTATTCAGTTTTTGCTAGCCTTTCCATGCTGCTTCCTTGTCTTCTACAACCCCATACAGGATACTTTGTCTCTTAATCTGCACAAGTAACTGTAATAAAGAACAACAGGATGTGCTTACTGTGACATAAGCAATGGAATTTATCTCTTCAGTTGTACAGGCAGCAAATTAAGCTCAGCGGGTCCTTGGCCTTGTTTATTCTGATCTTCTATCCTTGGTCTGCAGGTACTGCCTTTCCCTGTGCATTTCCCTGGTTTTCCTTCTCTGTCTTTGTATCCTCTTCTCATATAGGCATCATTCATGTTGGATGAAGGCTTCATTCACAGAAACTCATTTTGAAATAATTTCCTTCTTACAGATCCTATATCCTAATGAAGCCATGTTGTGAAATGCTGGGCCTTGAAATATCAGCCTATAAAACTATTGGGGACAGAGGTCCACAACATCACTTTATTTTATCACAGTGTTGCCTGTTTGTCAGGAGTTTTCTATGTTCATGATGTTAAACATTTGAATATTCCAAATAAAATATAAAATATCTTGATTTGGATGTTTATAATCTCTTGCAATCATGTTGTGAATGGTGTCTAGAGAGAATGTAGAGTTGTAATCTTTGGATCACATTATTTAGAGATAGAAAATGAACATAGCTAAAGTGGCTCACCTGGTTTCTGAAAAGTCCAGACAACCATCACGGCAAGGAAATGTAGCTATTTCTTTTGGAGTAAAAGCTATCATACCATGTTTGAGCTTGTGGAAAGGCAAACCTAGTAATTACTAAATATCATGAGAGATTTCAAAACAATGAGGGTAGAGTATTTCTCCTTCATCTTTTTATTTTATGTTAATTAATGGGAGTACGTTGAAAAGAAGTATACCCATGTAGCCAAAGATTGTAGGTATCTGGAGATTGAAATCAGCTGTGGAACTTGAGTCTATGTTCTATGAATGTGGCAATCCTTTGACTACCTGATGGGAGCTCTCCCCTAAGAGTTGTTAGTGTGCCTTACAGGCCGATGCTACTGAGTCTTCTGGAAAATCTTACAGATAAGACAGCATAGAACTGGGTCTGTATACCTGAATGACATATGGGAAGCATTGTTCCATCCGGGTGCCCTAATTGAACTACTAACAGAAAGGAGAAGCAGTTAGGTCAGTGCAGATACCATGTTCTCTAAATGAATTCAAAATGTGCAACCAGAAAGGTATAACTTCTCTAGTACATGTCCTAATATCCACAACAGCCCTACCGGTTTTTAATATTACAATTAAAAGTACTGATTTTACCTAACTCAGTTTTCAAGACACAGTGGGGTTGTAATGTCCAGGATTATGAAGAAAGTGTCAAGGAGAGCTCTAAAGCTCAAATAAAGACTAGAGGAATTATTCCCAGCTCATTCCCAGCCTGGTACCATAAACCAGGCTGCCCTACTATCAACCCTAGTAATAATTTATTGCTCTGATTCAATAGATCTTGAAAGTTATCTCATTCTCAGAGCACTAGGCAATGAGCCGAGTTAGTCTTCTGTAATCTGGTTGGAAGTGATCATGAATAATGTGATAGTCAACATCTCATCCAGATTGAACAGGATCTAAATTTTATGTAATTTGAAGATAACTCTTTAAGGAACAGAATGGATAATTAAGTGTTAAATATTGCGGGAGGTAAGAGCTTGCCAGCTTCTACCTGTGGTGGGAGACATCTGCCTGGGCAACCAGGCTTCCATAACCAAACAGCACAGGGAGAAAGCAAGCTGCCCACTAGTGTAGAAAAGCCAGCAACAGGAAGACTCCAGACGCAAGGACTGAGGAACAGCAGGGAGAGAGAACTGGTCTCCAAGGAATATTGACACTTGGCCTTGAAGGAAAGACAAGCCACAATGAGAGAGAGAAAAACCAGCTAAGACCAGAGATAACCAGATGACAAAAGGCAAGGGCAAGAACACAAGGAACAGAAACCAAGACTACTTGGCTTTATCAGAACCCAGATCTCCCACCATAGCCAGTCCTGGATACTCCAAAACACCAGAAAATGAAGACTCAGACTTAAAATCACTTATCAAGGGGATGATAGGAGATTTTAAGAAGGAAATAAATAACTCCTTTAAAGAAATACAAGAGAACACAGGTAAACAACTGGAAACCCTTAAAGAGGACACACAAAAATCCCTTAAATGATTACAGGAAAACACAATCAAACAGGAAGAATTACAGGAAAACACAATCAAACAAATGAGCAAAACCATTCAGGAATTAAAAACAGAAATAGAAACGATAAAGAAATCACAAAGGGAGACAACCCTGGAGTTAGAGAACATAGGAAAGAAATCAGGAATCATAGATGCAAGCATCAACAACAGAATGCAAGAGATGGAAGAGAGAATCTCAGATGCGGAAGATATGATAGAAAACATGGACACAACAGTCAAAGAAAACACAAAATCCAAAAAGCTCCTAACCCAACACATCCAAGATATCCATGATGCAATGAGAAGACAGAACCTGAGTATAATAGGTATAGAAGAGAGTGAAGATTCTCAACTTAAAGGACCAGTAAATATCTTCAACAAAATTATAGAAGAAAACTTCCCTAACCTAAAGAAAGAGATGAGCATAAATATACAAGAAGCCTACAGAACGCCAAATAGACTGGACCAGAAAAGAAATTCTTCCCGTCACATTATAGTCAAAACACCAAATACACAAAACAAAGAAAGAATATTAAAAGCAGTAAAGGAAAAGGAGCAAGTAACATATAAAGCAGACCTATCAGAATTACACCAGACTTCTCACCAGAGACTATGAAAGCTAGAAGATCCTGGGCAGATCTCATACAGACTCTAAGAGAATACAAATGCCAGCCCAGGCTGCTATACCCAGAAAAACTCTTAATAATTGTAGATGGTGAAACCAAAATATTCTATGATGAATCCAAATTTGCACAGTATGTTTCCACAAACCCAGCACTACAAAGAATAATACATGGAAAACGCCAACTCAAGAAGGGAAACTACACTCAGCAAAAAGCAAAAAAGTAATCTTTCAACAAACTCAAAAGAAGATAGCCACACAAACATATAAACAACATCAAAAATAAGAGGAAATAACAATCACTATTCTTTAATATCTCTTAACATCAATGGTCTCAATTCTCCAATAAAAAGACATAGACTGACAGACTGGATCCATAAACAGGACCCAGCATTTTTCTGAATCCAGGAAACACACCTCTGTGTTAAAGACAAATACTCCCTCAGAGTACAGTGCTGGAAAACAATTTTCCAGGCAAATGGTCCCAAGAAACAGGCTGGAGTAGCCATTCTTATATCAGATAAAATTGACTATCACCCATAAGCCTTCAAAAAAGATAAAGAAGGACACTACATACTCATCAAAGTAAAAATCTACCAAGAAGAACTCTCAATTCTGAACATCTATGCCCTGAATGCAAGAGCTCCCACATTCATAAAAGAAAGTCTACTAAATCTCAAAGCACACATTGCACCTCAAACAATAATAGTGGGAGACTTCAACACCCCACTCTCAACAATGGACTGATCTTGGAAACATAAAATAAACAGAGACACAGTGAAACTAACAGATGCTATGAGCCAAATGGGTTTAACAGGTATATAGAGAGCATTTCATCCTTCATCAAAAAAAAAATATACCTTCTTCTCAGCACCTCATGATACTTTCTCCAAAATTGATCATATAATTGGTCGCAAAACAAACCTCAACAGATGTAAGAAAATTGAAATAATCCCATGCCTCCTATCAGATCACTACAATAAAGGTTGGTCTTCAATGGCAACAACAACAACAGAAAGCCCACATACACATGGAAGTTGAACAATGCTCTGTTCAATGATAACTTGGTCAAGAAAGATAAAAAGAAAGAAATAAAAGACTTCCTAGAGTTTAATGAAAATGAAAGTACAACTTACCCAAACCTGTGGGGCACAATGAAAGCAATGTTAAGAGGAAAACTCATAGCTCTGAATGCCTTCAAAAAGAAATGGGAGAGAGCATATACTAACAGCTTAACAGCACACCAGAAAGTTCTAGAACAAAAAGAAGCTAATACACCCAAGAGGAGTAGAAGGCAGGAAATAATCAAATTAAGGGCTGAAATCAACCAAGTGGAAACTAAAAGAACTATACAAAGAATCAACAAAACCAGGAGCTGGTTCTTTGAGAAAATCAACAAGATAGATAAACCCTTAGCCAGACTAAACAGAGGGCACAGAGACAGTATGCAAATCAATAAAATTAGAGAGGAAAAGGGAGATATAATAACAGACTCTGAGGAAATTCAAAATATCATCAGATCCTACTATAAAAGCCTATATGCCACAAAATTGGAAAATCTGGAGGAAATGGACAAGTTTCTAGACAGATATCAATTACCAAAGTTAAATCAGGATCAGAAAAACCATCTGAACAGTCCCATAACTCCTAAAGAAATAGAAGCAGTTATTAAAAGTCTCCAAAAGCCCAGGACCAGATGGGTTCAGTGCAGAATTCTATCAGACCTTCAAAGAAGACCTAATACCAATATTCGTCAAGCTATTCCACAAAATAGAAATGGAAGGAACACTACCATATTTATTATATGAGGCCACAGTTACACTGATACCAAAGCCTCACAAAGACCCAACAATAAAAAAAAACTTCAGACTAATTTCTCTTAATTGATTCAAAAATACTCAATAAAATTCTTGCAATCCAAATTCAAGAACTCATCACAATGATCATTCACCATGATCAAGTACGCTTCATCCCAGGGATGCATGGATGGTTCAATACCCGAAAATCCATCAATGTAATCCACTACATAAACAAACTGAAAGAAAAAAACCACATGGTCATTTCACTAGATGTTAAAAAAGCATTTTACAAAGTTAAACATCCCTTCATGATTAAATTCTTGGAAAGAGCAGGAATTCAAGGAGCATACTTACACATAGTAAAAGCAGTATACAGCAAACCAGTAGCCCACAACAAACTAAATGGAGAGAAACTCGAAGCAATCCCACTAAAATCAGGGACTAGGCAAGGCTGCCCTCTCTCTCCATATCTATTCAATATAGTACTTGAAATTCTAGCCAAAGCAATCAGACAACAAAAGGAGATCAAAGGGATACAAATTGGAAAGGAAGAAATCAAAATATCACTATATGATGGTATACTTCAGTGACCCCAAAAAATCCACCAGAGATCTGCTACAGCTGATAAACAACTTCAGCAAAGTGGCCGGATGCAAAATTTACTCAAGCAAATCAGTAGCCTACCTATATTTGAAGGACATATGGGCTAAGAAAAAGAAATTAGGGAAATGACACCCTTCCCATTGTCACAAACAATATAAAATATCTTGGTGTTACTCTAACCAAACAAGTGAAAGATCTGTATAACAAAAACTTCTAGTCTATGAAGAAAGAAATAGATGAAGACCTCAGAAGATGGAAAGATCTCTCATGTTCTTAGATCTGCAGGATTAATATAGTTAAAATGGCCATCCTGCTGAAAGCAATCTACAGATTCAATGCAAGCCCCATCAAAATCCCAACTCAATTCTTCATAGACCTAGAAAGAGCAACTCTCAAATTCATATGGAATAACAAAAAACCAAGGATAGCAAAAATTATTCTCAACAATAAAAGGATTTTGGGGGAAACAGCCTCCCTGACTTCAAGCTGTACTACAGAGCAGTAGTGATAAAAACTGCATGGTATTGGGACAGTGACAAGCAGGTAGACCAATGGAATAGAATCGAAGACCCAGAAATGATCCCACACACTTATGGTCACTTGATCTTTGACAAAGGAGCTAAAACCATACAGTGGAAAAAAGACAGCATCTTCAACAAATGGTGCTGGTTCAACTGGTGGTCTACATGTAGAAGACTGCAATTGATCCATTCCTATCTCCCTGTACAAAGCTCAAGTCCAAGTGTATCAAGGACCTCCACATAAAACCAGATACACTGAATCTAATAGAAGAGAAAGTGGGGAAAATCTTGAACACATGGGCACAGGGGAAAAGTTCCTAAACAGAACACCAATGGCTTGTGTTCTAAGATCAAGAATTGACAGATGGGACCTCATAAAATTACAAAGCTTCTGTAAGGCAAAGGACACTGTAAATAGGACAAAACGGCAACCTACAGATTTGGCAAAGATCTTTACCAATCCTACATCTGATAGAGGGCTAATATCCAATGTATACAAAGAACTCAAGAAGCTAGACTCCAGAGAACCAAATAACCCTATCAAAAAATGAGGAAGTGAGCTAAATAGAGAATTCTGAACTGAGGAAACTCAAATGGCCAAGAAGCACCTAAAGAAATGTTCAACATCCTTAGTCATCAGGGAAATGCAAATCGAAACAACCCTGAGATTTCATCTCACACCAGTCAGAATGGCTAAGATCAGAAATTCAGGTGACAGCAGATGGTGGCGGGGATGTGGAGAAAGAGGAACACTCCTCCATTGCTGGTGGGAATGCAAGTTGACACAACCTCTCTGGAAATTAGTTTGGCGGACCCTCAGAAAAATGAACATAATACTACCTGAGGACCCAGCTATTCCACTCCTCGGCATATACCCAGAAGATGGTCCAATATGTAATAAAGACATATGTTCCACTATGTTCATAGCAGCCCTATTTATAATAGCTATAAGCTGGAAACAACCCAGATGTCCCTCCACAGAGGAATGGATACAGAAAATGTGGTACATTTACACAATCGAATACTACGCAGCTATTAAAAACAATGACTTCATGAAATTCGCAGACAAATGGATGAAACTTGAAAATATCATCCTGAGTGAGGTAACTCAGTCACAAAAGAACGAACATGGTATGTACTCATTGATAAGTGGTTATTAGCCCAAAAGTTTGAAATACCCAAGAGTCACTTCACAGCAATAGTAGAGCTGAGTGTGAGGTCCCAGATGGAGGAGTTGGAGAAGGGGCTGAAGGAGCTGAGGGAGTTTGCATCCCCGGGGAGGCAGCAACAGTGGCAACTGGCCTGACCCCTCAATACTCCTGAAGACTGATCCACCAACCAAGGAATACACATGGAGGGACCCATGGTGCTGGACACATGTGCGGCAGAAGAGGGTCCTGTTGGCCATCAGGGGGAGGAGCGGCCTTTGGGCCTGAAAGTGTAAGATCCCCCAGGAGAGAGAATGCCAAGGAGGAAAGACGAGTGTGGGTGGGTGGGTGGGTCGGTGGGTGGGTGGGAGAATACCCCCATAGTGGCAGGGGAAGTGGGTAGGAAATGGGGAGGTTCCAAAGGGGAGATCTGGAAAGGCTGAAACATTTGAAATGTAAATTAAGTAGGAAAAAAAGAGTGTTAAATATTTTTCTAAAATGAAAACAAATCTTCACCTGCATTATTAGGGTCTCAGATATAAACGTTTCTTATGTTTGTGTTTTCTTTTGACAATTTTCTATAAATTCTTACATAGAAATCAACCTTACTTCTCACTCAAATATACTATATTGCTCTTCAAAACCCATAACCCTCCCAGGGGTCCGTTTACATGAGGTCATTCTGCATTGGGTCCCTGGTAGAGTTCTCTCTGTCAGTGGAACCTTTAGGGAAGATCTAACAAAGGAATAGAGAGAGAATGTAAATATACACATGAGTCTGTCATTTTCCCGTAAAAAGTTAGGCAAGTCACCAAAGCTGTATATATATTAAAGAAAAATGAAATTTTGAATGAGAGAAGTGATGAGAATCTTAATGCCTGGGAAACAAGCAACTAAGTTTCAGTGTGTAGTTGACGTACATTCAAAGGGAAAAGGACATGTTGAGCCATTCTATACACACAAGAATATTGAAATTCTCAGGCACCCTTGGACCTCAAACTAAACTGACTCTGAAGCCAGCATCATAAAACTCTGGCATACCATGAAGGGTTGAATCAGGCAAGGGAGCCCTTGTTCTTCTATGCTTTTCTTTCTTTGGTCTGCTCTGTATGACACAACTTCATAGGGAGCAGAGACACTTTGGAGACCTTTCCAGAAAAGTAAGGAGAGTTTCATTGCATTTCTGGGTGTCTCAGGTTCTTCCACCCACTACTGAACTACAGTTAGTGACACAAAGATTCCTCAAAATCAGTTTCTTAGAAAAATCTGCATCTTCACAAAATGAGAAAGACATATTCTTCAGCTAGGATAGAGTGTTTTCAGGTGGACTTCAAACTATCATCTAGAATTTGTAAATGCATTGTTCTGAAATGGCTGGAAGAACAGGGAGGTCCTCAAAAAATATCAAAGTTTGGTGTTTTAGAAAATATAAATAATTCATGCTGAAATCAGGAGGTATTTTTTGTTTGTTTGTTTGTTTTGTCTAGGAAAGATGCATTCTGTATGGTTATAAAAAACTAAAGCTTGTAAAGATAAGAAACAGCCTAGGATGAGAAGATATAGAGCTTGATCATGAGGGAAATAGAACAGATACTTGACCAGAATGAGGGTGACAGTGAAAAAGCCAGAGTGATTTAATATATGAAGGATCTATGTGGAATCCAAAGTGGGAACCTTTCCATGGCAGTAAGAGCCTAGGTATTTTTCAAGCAATATATTTCTATTAAATGCAAACTTACTCTTTCCTCTTTGCTGCAATTATTCTTCTATCATTTTCAAATTATCAACAAATGAAAATGACATTCATCAACCTTATGCTAGAGAACTAACAGGAGAGTTCACTATGGTGGATCTGTGCCCAGAGAAAGAGGGGAAATCACAATTCAGGAAGATAATAAATTAGTAGAAAATTATTCATTACATTCTCATTCAAACCTCAGAGGATTTGGGGAAAATTCTGTACTTCTGAAGCAGATCATAGATGTGGTCACAGAAATATTGACAGGAATGTGGGCTGCCAAGGCATAAATGTCTGGGTTTCCTGCAGAGGAGCAACCTGATCTTGGGGAAGTCACTTTCCAGCAATTAGCTCATATTCTTTGCTGTATAACAAGGACTTACAGGAGATAATATAGCTCAGCACTTTGGTGAAATTTTTATTGTTGTTTTGTTTTATTTTTTACCCAATAACAGCTAATCCCCACCACACACATAGATCAAGAGGCACCACGAATATAAGAACTGATTCTTCTCAATTATTCTTTTTTTTTCTTTTTATTGATTCACTTCACGTCCTGATCACTGTCCCTCCCACATCCCTGTTCCACCCTCCCTCAGTGCCCTCTTCTCCTCTGAAAGAATGCCTCCCTACCTTGATATCTCTCACACTGGCATATCAAGTCTCTACAGGGTTAGGTGCTTCTTCTCCCACTGATGATAAACAAGACAGCCTACTTAGGGGAATAGATTCCACATGAAGCCTGAGCTTCATATCTGCTATATATGTGGGGGCACGGGGGAGGCTAAGTCCATCTCTTGTATGCTTTTTGATTGGTCTTTCAGTCTCTGATAGCTCATAGAATTCAGGTTAGTAGACTCTGTTGGTTTTCCTGTGGAATTCCTTCAGGGCCCTCAGTCCTTCCCAGACCTCTTCAATAAGAGTCCCCAAGCTCCATCCAGTGCTTGGCTGTGGGTCTCTGCATCTGTCAAGTCAGCTTCTGGGAGGAACCTCTCAGAGGACAGCCATGCTAGACTCCTGTCTGCAAGCATAAAAGAATATCATTAGTAAGTATCAAATATTGCTGCTTGCCCTTGTGATAAGTCTCTAGTTGGACTGGTTATTACTTGGCTATTCCCTCAGTCTCTGCTCAATTCCTCATCCCTGTATTTCTTATAGTTAAGAGAAATTTGGGGTCAAAAGTTTTTGTGGCTGTGTTGGTGTACATATTGCTCCACTGGGGTTTCTGCTAGGCTGTAGAAGATGACCTCTTCAGGCTTCATATCCCCACTGCTGTGAGTTTCAGTTAAGGAAACCTCCACTGAATCTTGGGAGCCCCTCTTATCCCAGATTTCTGGCACATCCTCTAGACGCCTAGGTCCCCCACCAGCTGCAGATTTCCATTCATTATCATGGCTATCTGACCATCTCTCCCTTTTCTCCCCACACCTGGTCCTGAACCACCTCCCCATTCCCTTCACCATCCCCTCTTACACCCAATTCCCTCCCTCCATCTGCCTCCTGTGACTATTTTATTCCCCTTCCTGAGTGAGATTCAAGCATCCTTAATTGGACCTTCCTTCTTGTTTAGCTTCATTCGATCTGTGGATTGTAGTGTGGTTATCCTGAATTTTATGGCTAATATCTACTTATCAGTGAGTACCCACTATGTATGTCCTTTTGGGTCTGGGTTGCCTCACTCAGGATGATGTTCTCAAATCCCATCAATTCATCTTCAAAATTCATGATGTCTTTGTTTTAAATAGCTGATTAGTATTATTACATTGTGTAGATGGGCCACATTTTCTTTATCCATTCCTCAGTTGATGGACATTAAGATTGTTTCTAGTTTCTAACTAGAACGAATAAGGCAGCTATGAAGATAGTGGAGCACATGTCCTTGTGATATGGTAGAGCAACTTTACACAAGTACTATAGCTGAGTCTTCAGGCAAAATTGCCAGATTGATTTCCAGAGTGGTTGTACCAGTTTGCAATGCCAGCTATGAAGGAGTGTTGCTCTTTCTCCCCATCCTCACCAGCATGTGCTTTTGTTTGAATTTTTGATCTTAGCCATCATGATAGGTGTAAGGTGGAATCTCAGGGTCGTTTTGATTGACATTTCCCTGATGACTAAAGTTGTTAAACATTTGTTTAAGTGCTCTTGACCATTTGTGATTCCTCTGTTGAGAACTCTGTTTAGTTCTGCACCCCATTTTATACTGGGGTATTTGAGTAGTTGCTGTCTTGTTTCTTGAGTTCTTTATAACATTAGCTCTCTGTCAGATGTAGAGTTGATAAAGATCCTTTCCAAATCTGCAAACTGCTGCTTTGTCCTACTGGAGGTGTCCTTCGCCTTACAGTTTTTCCATTTCATGAGGTCCCATTTATCAATTATTGATCTTAGAGCCTGGACCATTGGTGCTCTGTTCAAGAAGTTGTCTCTTGCACCAATAAGTCTCTTCCCCAGTTTCTGTTCTATGATATTTAGTTTATCTGATTTTACATTGACGTCTTTGATACACTTGCACTTGAGTTTTGTGCAGGTAATAGATGTGTATCTATTTACATTCTTTTACATGCAGCCATCCAGTTAGAGCAGCACTGTTTGTTGAAGATACTTTTTTACTCCACTGTATGATTTTGCCTTCTTTGTCAAAACTCAAGTGTCCATAACCACAGCTGTGTGGGTTTATTTCAGGGTCTTTGTTTCAGTTCCATTAATCAGCCTGTCTTTTTCTGTACCAATAACATGCAGTTTTTACTTCTATTGCTCTGTAGTACTACTTGAAGTCAGGGATGGTGATACCTCCAGAAATTCTTTTATTGTTCAGGATTGTTTTATCTATCCTTATTTTTTTTGTTTTTTTTTTGGTTTTTTTTTTTGTTTTTTTGTTTTTTTTTTGATTTCCCATATAAAGTTGACAACTGCTCTGCCAAAGATAGTAAAGAATTGTGTTGGAATTTTGATGGAAATGCCATTGAATCTATAAATTGCTTTTGATAAGATGACCATTCTCACTATATTAATCCTACTGATCCACGAGTATAGGAGAGCTTTCCATCTTTTGATATCTTTCTCAGTTTCTTTCTTCAGGGACTTGTAGTTCTTGCCGTACAGGTCTTTCATGTGTTTGGTTAGAGTTACACCAAGATACTTTATATTATTCATGACTATTGTAAAGAGTGTTGTTGCCCTAATTTCTTTCTCATCCCATTTATTATTTGTATAAAGAAAGTTCCTGATTTCTTTGAGTTGTATCTAGCCCCTTTGCTGAAAGTGGTTATTCTCAGTCATTCTTTAGAAACATTTCATTGATTTCCTGATAGTAGGGTAGGGATTAAACAGGCACTTCAAGAGATGAGTAGAATTCTTGCTAGATTCACTAGAGCATCCTTACATTGGTATTTACATGTAAATTTAAGATTCTTTTAAATGGAGGTCAACACATTGAATATTATGGGATATAGGCTTTGCTTAAAGAACTTGAACTTTAATAGTTTATATTAATTTATGATATATTTGTTACTATTACAAAATTCTAATAAGCATGACTTTTACTTTGATAAGGCAGTTTTATGAGAAATAATTGGATTTGTAGCAAAAGATTGATAATATTCACTCATTAAATACATCATTGACCACTAGTAGTAATGATAATGGAGCTGAGTATCTTACACCATATACTTAAATATCTCTCCTCAAACAGATTTATTAATTAGTTTGTCAAAATATTTAATAACTATTTGATTTCAGTATGTATGTTTATAGATGTATATTTATTTGTGTAAAGAAGACATAATAGTCTATGTGTTTGATGTGTACCACATGCATGTCATGTATCCACAGAGTCCAGAAGAGGGATTTGGATACGTTGAAACTGGAGTTACAAATAGTTGTGAGGTACATTATGCATGCTGGGGATGGGATCTGTGTCCTTGGCAAAAGCAGCAAATGACCACAGAGTCATCTTAACAAACGTAAGATTGTATGAAAATACTGAGTTGGCTTTCATCCACCATGTTTTTTGCCCCAGTTCCACAAGAGCCAGTTGCATTATTGTCTTTGTGTGCATGAGATACCCATGCACATTTAGATGCCTTTATTAACTCAAAATTATCTGGCATATTAGTATCTGTGAGTTGGAAAACAAGAGAGTATGCCTCTTATGACCTTCATTTCCCAGCCCCATCTCTATGTCAACTTATTTTATTAATTTATTTCGTCTTAACTTTCATTCAATGCCTGTAAAAATAGTACTAGCAGTATACTATTCAAAGTATACAAGTACTCTGATTTCCAGGACTATCTTCCCAGGTATCTTTCAGTTCTGCCCACTCACAGTTTCATATTTTCTTAGTCTAGGCATTAGCAATGATGATTTAAATGGTGACTAATCACATCCTCACCTCAGACTATAACTTACCTGTTCACATGCCTTTTAACAACTTCTTCTATTTTTGAGTTCCTAATAAATTTCAATCCTGTTAAAGATTGAATATAGGCAGTAAAGTCAAACAGACTTGAGTTTAAGTTTTAGGTGTAAATAGAATAATTTTGTGAATAGTATGATTTAATTTTCCCAGTTTCAAATTATGTAGCAGAACAGAGGGAATAGCATCAATCCCTGAGTTGATGCATATGTTACACTGTAGATGACTAATACATTGGTTCTCACCCTTCCTAATGCTACAACCCTTTAATATAGTTCCTCATGTTATGGTAATACCCACCCATAAAATTATTCTTGTTGTTACTTCATAACTGTAATTTTACTGCTGATATAAATCATAATATCTGACATACAACCCCTGTAAAAGGGTCGCTCAACCCCTACAAGGGTGGTGACCCACAGGTTGAGAACCACTGAACTAATAAGTGACATTTGAATTGAATGTATTGATGATACTCTACATGTCTTCTTTGAGGCTGCCAACGTCCTCTTGGTTTCCTTCCTTCCATGGCCGGTCATGGTTGTATTCATAGCCAATTTGCAAGCCTGTATTTGCAATATCAGCTCATTTTCAGTCCAGCTCTTCTGCCTTTATTTTTAAAAAATCTCAAGCACTGAAGATGTACCTCTTTCATATTTTCTACCTTTCTTCAGCTGTTCTGTAGCTGCTGTTGTCTGATAGCCAGGACTTCCAGTTTTGTTGTTTTTTGTTACTTAACTAGGACTAGGGAATTTCATTTGATCAGGATTCCCCACTATTCTTTTCCATCTGTATGTGAAATGCTCTTACATTCTGTTAGCTTTCTACAAAGCTACTGATTTTATTTTTGAGTGAACCAACCTCTTTATACGCAATAAGGAATGTACTCTGTCATGCATGTAAATGCTTACATTCACATATGTGCACCTCTTTTTCATTGTGAGGAATGGCCTACTGCAGACTATTATCTCTCTTCTAACCAGTGAACTCTCTTTCCCCACGTCTTTTAGGACTTTGCTCCATCAATCCCTTCCATCTCTGTGCTCATAGACTCTTTTCCATAACACACTGGTAAAAGTCTTATCTAAGTTGGCTCTTAGGGAGTTACATGACATCAATAAAATATAAACCAATAATTTATATAATCAAAGTATTTTTATAAATTTGAAGCTATGAATCATGATGATAAGACTCTTGCAGTGACAGAGAATTGTAAAGCATCTAATTTATTGACATCACTAAGTAACTTTCACACCTACCCTGACCTAGAGGTCACAGAGTTACATGTTTCCTCTTGTCAATACCTAAGTCCATTTGTTGATGCAGACCAAAAGCTCTCTGAATTACTGAATCCAGACAGTAGCATGGCTGCTCACATGAGGCAGTAGATTTTGAAGCTGAGATAACTGCTGATCCAGAGAGTAGTGTTGCTGGGAAGTAGTTTCTATTGTCCGAAGAAAACAGCAAAGTAAGGCTATGTCATTGCTTGCAAACATTCTACATAGCTAACATTTCAAACAAACAATTGTCTGTTACAATTCATCAAAGAATCATCTATAAAAATAAACACTTAAAGTTAACTTGAGATTTACTTTTTATATCTCAGATAGTGGCATTTTAAATTTTTAATATATAGAACCCAATATTTTATTTTGAACTTCTGTGAATTTCTGGGATTTATATTAATATTTAAAAATACCTTTCCTTATAACAAAATATAATACTGGAAATGTCTTAGGAAGTCTTGTCTAAGCATGATATTAAGAAATCATATGACTTCAATAAAATATAACCCCATAATTTATATAATAAAAGATGTTTTTATATGTAAGCTAAGAAACATGATAAGCCTCTTGATACACTCCTCATAGACTCTCTTTTTTAAACATGCTGACAGTTTCTTACCATGGGGACCTCAGCCTAGATCTTTCATTTGTCTAATATAGGTAGCATAGCTAAGATCAGATCTAGGTTTTTATACTGAACCAAATTTATTAATATGTCTATACCTCATCCTTTCTAAAGCAGATGTCATCTGAGTGCTCTAAATTTTCCTTTTTCTCATAGATTAGGAGTGAAAATTAAAAATAAAAATGACCTACTTCAAATCTTTTTAAATTATATAAGACAATCCAGTTTGAAGGTGTCAAATGGACATTATTAATGGGGTCCACAAACATTTTGCAACTTGTTGAGAACACAAAAGAGTGCTATTTTAGAAACTATTTTTTGTGCGTGTGTCCATATGGTTTGCTTAGGACCATTAAAGCTGAGCAAAATCTAGTGAGATGTCTCTGTAGTTAAGAGCACTTGCTGCTCTTGCAGAAGACAGATCTGAGAACTCACATGATGGAAGTCCAGTTCCAAGTGATATGATACCCTCTTTTTGTCTCTGTGGACACTACTGTATGATAATTTGCACATACATATACAGAGGCAAACACTCAGATATATAAAATTAAAATAAATGTTTAATTCTGACTACAGATTATATTAACTTCTTGCTAGAGGCTCTAAGAACTAATGTGACATTTCTCATGCCCTGTATGCCATGCCCTAGATCTTGCTAGGATGATTGACAATACCTCTTAATGATCCCAGCTCAACCACAATAGGGAGCAGAGTGAAGTTAACATGAGACAAAGCTCTTAATTTCTTGAAGTAACATTAAAAAATGAATGAGAACTACATCAGAACTTTAAAACATTGACAATCTGGAAACTTTGCTTCTGTGGTAGCCCCATTCTTGGAATAGGAACCAGCTGCTGTCATACTTCTTACCACTGCTTCCTTTGCCACATCCTTTTCCTCCCCTCTGTATCAACATTCTGCTCTCATCTCTGTTCACCTTTTGATAACTTCTTTTCAAAGACTTCCTTACTTCTTGTCTCTTCTGCAGTAAAAAAGGTCTCTCTCTATTTTCTTTTCAATGGTCATTAGGTTTTAAGCTTCTCTTATAAGGCTTTTAACCTGAGTTGGGTCTAAATTTTTACCCTCTTAGCTCATACCAACAAAAATTTTAACCTGGATTTATCTCAACGTGCTATACGCATTTCTTGATACTCTGAAATTATTGGTCTAAAGTCTTCTACAATAAACTACTGGCCTTTTCTATTGACAAAGCATTTATTGTCCTTGTTTTTTCTTCTTATAAAATGGCACCTCATCCAACATTACTAAAAACAATATATGAAATGCTGTTTTTCCTTCTTTTCAGTCTAGTTTATCATGTTATTTCTAGCTTTAAAACATTCCTTTAGCTATCAACTTCTCCCATGTGTCCATCCCAAGTATAACTTGAAGCAGACATCCTGCATGTCTTTTAGAGTCTTGAAGTAATCTCTTTGATCTACACCTTTCCAAATCTTATCTTGTACCATCTGCTCTTTAGATGAAAGCTTGAGTAATTTTCTAGGGACATAGAAAGCTAACATAAATCTAATTTTTGGTTTATATATTCAGGTCTTAAAGTGCCCTTCCCATTCCATGAATTAACCTTATTGTAGAATCCTACTGTATTCTAAATCCTGCCGCTCCTTCGGGTCACTTATCTACTTGTCAGAAGCCTTTGTTCTCTTCTCTGAGCTTCTAGAGACATTTCCTATCTAAGAAATGAGGTTATATTTCCAGATCCTGGAGAGTCCCCTTTCCTTTCTTCATGTCATTGACATAGATGTGGGCCTCAAGATGTCTTCCTGAGGAGTTTCTTTCTAAGTCATTGTAAAAAGTGTGACATGTCACTCCAACTCTGTCCCTTCATGATACCCCCACAATACACAGTTCTGTCATTATGTTGTCTCAGAGGTACTGCAAGTACAAGAAGTTGGGACAATATCTGTTAGTCATTAATGAGTTAGTCAAATTGTGAATGAATAAATTTCTGGTCACAGTTTCAAAGAGTATTTCTTTTTGCAAGTCATGATTAGTTTGGAACAATAAAGAAAGGTAATATTCTATTTAGGTATCATCTTTAATGTTCATGTCATCGTATGGCATCTGTCTTATGAATATTGACTTTACGTAGAGTTATCTGGACAGAGTAACCTCCCCATAGATTCTAGCACAGAGATTGGAATGATTGCTAATGAACATTTTCTAAATGATTTAGAGCATCTGAAACAGTTTTTAAAAGTTAGATGCCTTGACAAATTTGATGGAACTTAAAAATGTAAATATTTTTAAGATGATATGCTAAAATGTGAGGTACTGGGACAGATGTAGATGAAATACTGTCACTGTGAAATGTATAAGATGACCTCTTAGAGAATGGACTTTAGCATGGAATTTTCCTTAGTTTAGAAATGACTGGTACATTTTGGAGTTAAGCAGTCCGTTAAAGTCAGTTGTGTGAGAAATTCCATCATAAATGTAAAGTCTAAACGAACCATTTTATTGTTTCCATGTATGATTATTGGCATAGGCATTCCACTAATCAGACATCTCTCACCTGTGTTTCTCCATCAGAATTCCTTGATCCATGCTTACCACCCACAAGATATTTTTATAGACTCAAGAGCCAACTTTTACAAGAAAGTCTGGACAGAATGCTGTTTCCTTAAAGCTCCCTAGTGTTTCTCCTGAGCTCACACTAACTCTTATCATCTCTAAGAGTCTGTGTCACCATTTTGTGCCAGTCTACCATAAATTACCATCTCCTTCAAGTTTTCCCAATTAGTTCTACAGCATATAACCTGGCCTCCTACAGATAAAGAAGCTTGCTAATTTTTTTTCAGTTGACTTCCTCATGATTGCTCTTCTTTCATTTTTCTGGATAGACTTTATCTGGCTCGTTGATTGAAAGGGTCCTTCTTGTTATTTAGTATTATTTTGAGAGGAATATCCTCAGAAGTGGGATTTCTATTACACTATATAAAATAGCTCTCCCTACTTCATTTCTTATTAACTTTGGGTTTTCTATCATTAATCAATAGTATTATTTAGTTATCTTAGCATGGAATTCTAGCCATGTAACAATGAGGACTCTTACATTTGTTGTTGTATGGAATTGTTTACATGAGTGTATGTGTTACAGACAAATGGCCATGTTTGCCCAGAGAAACTAACATGTTTGCATATGAGATAAAAGATATAAAGAAATGAAGAGGTTTACATATAAAACAATATGTGGAGAGATGAGTACCTTTATTATTGAGTCACAGATATAGAGAAATGACCAACTTTACACATAAGGGGATATATATGGAGAAATGATCATCTTCATGTATGGGCTACAGGTATGGATAAATATTTTCTATTCATGCCACTCAGTGACTCTGTACAGAAAAACATGGCCATGGGGATTTTAAGGAAGAAGTTTTGGGTTCAGAAGCTAGAGCCATTGATCTTTTTCTTACCTGGGAAGAGGCAAGCTTGGTAAGAACAACATAGTTTCTCTTTGATATTTTGTTAGCTCTGATACTTGCTGAATGAATACTTGACTACTTGTCTTCTCTATAGTCAGTCTTAATAATGTCAAATAACCTGAATACACATTTAAGCTCAGAGTTAGAGGATGATAACAGTTAATTTCATTTTCTTAACACAAATACAATTCTATGAACAACTCAATATTCTATGGCTTTCAAGAGTTCTAAAACAACCTTACATCCATCCTTAGTAGCTAACATGTTGAAAGAAGGCATCAGTACATCTTGCTAGAGGCCAATGGTTTCATGGATGGTTTGATTTGGGGAATTATCTGTCAAGTATTAAGTCATCAACAAAAGAGGCACCAGCTTCCTGAGGTACAAAGAGGCAGTCAGGAAAGTTGCCATTTGCCCTTGGCTTAAAGGAAATTGTTACAGTAACTTGATGCCATGAATAAGTATGTCTAATCTCTGGAAAATAGGAGGCCTCAAGAGAAACCAGTGATGTGCTGCATCTTGTTGCCTCCTTCACAAAAACAATTTTAATGCAAAAAGCAGAAAGAAGCCTGAGTTAATCAAACCAAAGAGGCATGACAAAGACTAAAGCAAATCCCTTCAAGGAATAAGCCATAAAACCATGTACTTATTAACACTGAAAGCACAAGAAACTGAATCAACACTTAACAACAGTTTGGAAATGGGTTTTATAATTTAAGCTGTTGAAACTTAATATAACACAAATGTATTACTGGTACAGAAATGCCCATTTTAAATATTCTAACATTTCTTCTAATAGTTTTATGTTTAGAACATTTTCTAAACCAGATTTTTTAAAGTCTGATAGTAAATGCAGTATTCTTATATGTTCCTTTAATTTTACCATAATTTATCTGTTGCTACATTTTTTAAAATTTTTCCTATTAGTTTCAGTAAATTTGTTATATACAGGAAAACACTAGGTAAAAAGGAACAGGTGGCATATAAGCATTTCATACATTATAAAATTTAATTTCACCACACATCCAAGATTTAATAGGACATAGGGAATAATATCTAACATAATTTCAGCAATACTGGATTTAATAGAATTATCATTAACTAAAAATAGCATGATTTTCTTAACCATCTGATTTCATTTTTTGCTGCTAAAAGCAGTACTCTGGTGAACATCCTTATGGCACAAATTATCAAGTTATTGTGTTTAAATAATTTCTAGCATGAATGATTTTATCCCACACAAACTGGTGTTTGTTTTATCCTTTGTATGTGCGTGTAAGTTTCCTCTTCTTGCTATTGGACTATGGTTCATCTAACACAAAGTAATCACTGAGGCACCTGAGCATCCCAATTAGTCTTAGCTTAACATCCAGATTCTAGAATGATATACTACACATGCTAAGGAAATAATGAGTGATTGTCAGTGTGATTCATTAGCAGTTGAGTGGTCAGGCTTCTTAATTTAAAAAGTTATTTATTTAAGATAATGTAAATTTAGCATTATTTTGTAACTATTCCAATTCTATCATTTACATAATATTTTTGTAATTACTAATCTTAAATCAAATCCATTTTAAAGGATTTTTCTTCGTGTCCATTACTAGAAACTACAAAAGAATCAACTTAAAATTGGCATTTATACAACCTACATATAAAAATATATTTCTTCGACCTTCTTTGTGAGTATTTTAATGTAGCCCCAGTAGACATTTAGAATACAATGAGCTAAATTTAATATACCTACCTAGTAGATTAATTTTGTCTATGTATGAATGTATTTCTGAGACATCATTAGTACTCCACATCTCTTAATTTCTGGGTCAACCAATTGGGTTCACTGCCTCAACCACAACATTTCCAGTTCCACAATGAGCTGACCCTTATTACTCTATCTGCCTTTGTTTTGACAAATGGCTTTGAATCTACAGATTCATATAGCAGCCAGATGTTGTTTAACTAAGACTTCCTAGCTCTTTTTGTATTTTGCTGAGAGGCATTCTAACTCTATCTTGGCCACACTTACGACTATCTTCCTACTCCTTTCTTATTGCTACACTGTACTCATCTCTCATAATAGTATAATTATGGGAAAGTAGCCTTACACTCTAATATAAATTAATGTACAGTTTAACTCTCCACCTTGTGCTCCCCATTGACTTTATGCTCTTAAAGAATTAGTTAATTAGACTAAATTAGATAAATGGTTTATTGAAGCAACAGCACTCAACTGCTAACTTCTGTTCACTGTGTAGATAAAAAATAACACTGATAAATGAACTAATAGACACATGCCTTCAGATTGTTGAACTAAACATTAGTCTGCCAATGTGATTTATTTCTTATTATCTTCTTGAAAATATTCATTTACTATGACACTGGACAGTAGCAATGTCCCCAATAAAAATTCTGTCAAACATCAATATAGTAAGCATACTAAATGTTCTTTCTAAATTAAAAAGCATTTATGATACAAATAATTATGAACAATAGATGTGCATTTGTCATAATAGAAACTGGTTGACACATCTTGTCCTTGCTTACCTGTTTTCCTCATCTTGGCTATGGTACCAAGCTCGACAGCTAAGCTCAAGACATAAGGAAATAAGAAGAAAGTGAACAGTTATGAATTAGATTCTTTAAATAAAACTGACTATCAGATACTTAAACTTTGTCTTGTGGAGCCTTGTTTCAGGGTTGGGAATTATTCCCTGGAGATCTAGAGGTACAGCTGTCCAAGAGAATCTGGTGGTTCCACAACTGATCCCTTCTCAGAATCTCTCCAATACCCCCTGACCACCACAGGCTTTCCCTAATCCTTGCTTTCAGTTTCCATTGAGCAAAGAGGTCATTTGTCCTTACACTGCAGCCTATACATAGGGATTTTCCTTCCCATTCTTCATGTTTCTCCAGGCTATCAGTAATGGAGCAACCTCCTGCCAGAGTTCTAGTGTTTCATTGTACCCACACTTGAACTTCCAGAGGACAAACACCATGAGATCTTAATAAGATTCTCTAAATGATCTTAAATGAGTCTTAATCTGAGAAAACACTTTCATTTCTTTATCTGGAAAAAAATCAATATAGAATTCTGGGAATTTTTTTCAAGGAGTTCCTTCTTTTTCCCAAGTTCACATTTCCCTGGGAAGGAGAAAGTAAATGCTTGTACTTGGGAAGTGCTTCTCTCACCATTTAGCATGCCTTTTAAACTGACCTGAAGCTTGTTCAAGGAGGGCCCATAAAACCTATTATAGCTTTTTTTCAGCCTTAAAGTCTTAGTCAAGTTTGGAGGCAGCTTCATTTGTTAGTCTATGCATATATTTGGGAATAGTAATCATATATTTTGTGATGGTGTACAACATAAGTAATACATGCATATTAATAGATAATTATATTGCATAGGTATGCACATATACAAGTAAATCTTATATGCAAAACTGCTTAAGCATGGAACCTCAGAGTAAATAACACTTAGAAAGGAAGACAACTACTTCTGCTTCTTTATTTCTAGCAAATTTTATTTGTGAAATTATCCTGATATTTAGAACTTTCTGCTTTTAATGCATTTGTGCCCCTTTTATTTTTGCTGGAGTTGCAGATTTCATGGAGAGTTCCATGGTGCTAATCAAGAAAGTTTTATATGGTTGAGTAATATAATGGACTTCTATATTGGTAACCTATACACTTAGTGTTTTTATCTTTTGAAATTCTTTGCTCACATTTGTATAGTCATTTTACTTTTTTAGATAATTCCATATTTTAATGTCAAACATAATTTTTCTGTGTTTATGTGTTTGTGTGTGTGGACAAGAACACAGGCATGCACAAACACACATATATGCCAGTGCCTACAAAGGCCAGAAGAGGGAGTTAAATCCCCTGGAGCTGGAATCAAACTCAGGTCCTTGGCAAGAGCAGCAAATACTCTGTACCACTTGGCCATCTCTCCACTCATGATTAAAGTATTTTCTTAGGTTCTCATTGACATCTTATTGTAGTCCTTCTTCTAGAGCTTACATTGGGGTCCCCATGCTTAGTCCAGTGGTTGGCTGTGCATATCTGCATTTGTGTTGGTCAGGTGCTGGCAGAGCCTCTCAGGAGATAGCTATACCAGGTTCCAGTCAGCAAGTACTTCTTGGCATCAGCAATAGTGTCAAGGTTTGGTGTCTGCAGGAGAGATGGATCCTTGGGGGAGGGGCAGTCTCTGGAAGGCCTTTACTTCAGTCTCTGCACCATTTCTCATCTTTGCATTTCCTTGAGATAGGGAAAATTCTGTGTTTAAAATTTTGAGATGGGTTGGTGGCCCTATCTGAAGACTCAAAAATAACCACACACACCTATGATCATCTAATCTCTGACAAAGAGGTCAAAACCATCAAGTGGGAAAAAGGCAGCATAGTCAACAAATGGTGCTGGTTCAACTGGAGGTTAGCATGTAGAAGAATGCAAATTGATCCATATATATCTCCTTGTACAAAGCTCAAGTCCAAGTGTATCAAGGACCTCCACATAAAACCAGATACAATGAATCTAATAGATTCAGCACAGGGGAACATTTCCTGAACAAAACACCAATGGCTCAGATTCTAAGATCAACTATTGACAGATGGGATCTTATAAAACTGAAAAATTTTAAGGCCAAGGACACTGTCAATAGGGCAAAATGGCAACCTACAGAATGGAAAAAGATCTTTACCAACCATATTTCTTTCTTCTATTATGTTTGCTAAGTTAACACTGAATTACCTTTCATGTGTAGCTTGGTCTGGTTTAATTTTAATTTTAATTTTTGATTTTAATTTTCAAAATGTTCTTTAATGAACTATTCTACTTCACACTTGACACTTGCTTTTTAAGGAGAGATATTTTTTTAATCCACTCTTTTGAACAGTTTCTAAACTGATATCATTTTAACATTTGAAATTTGAAAACCATCTGTACTTTAGGAAAGAAAAATAGAAATTTGTTAGCTTCTGGTTTTTAACCTTAATTAGAACATTTTTTTCTATTGACATTTATTCTGTACAATTTTAATTCAACTTTTTGAAATCTTTCTTTTAATGTTATCCCATTTTCTGTCTCTCATAAATTCATTCCTTTTCTTCCTATCAGTCCTTCACTTCTGCCATCTAGTACATTAGTGACATAACTGTTTTTTTTACATTGTTATAGCAGCATATACAGCAAAATCTCATTTAGAAATGAGCCAGGAAATTGATATGTTAAAAGGAATGCTCAATCTTTGTGTGCATAAATGATTGCACATTGGTCTTAATTAAGTAATAACATGATCTCTTTGCTATGCATGATCTAGACTATTCTCAAGAACTTCTATTTAGTACAAGAGAGTTCAAATCAATCTTGGTTATTTCTTCCACTGAAAACATGTTTTAACATACTTCCAATTTTGGATTGGTAGCAAGTAAATATAAGTTCATAATCACATTTGGACAATTTAGTCTTTTGAGATGAATGGGTAAATGTTCCCACAACTATGAGTCTTGTCATGTTTTTGATACCCTCTGATGGTGACAGTAATGTTTGCAGCTATTGTCATGACTGTCATGTGATCCTTTGCGTCTCCTTTCTGAAACATTTGATAAAATTGTGATATTCTAATTATCCAGTGACTGACTTATGCATACAGAAATGTAGATAACCCAGAAAAGTGGGGTATATCTATCCCTGATCATTATTTCTACCATCTTCCTTTATCCCTCACACTTATTATAGACAATCTGTAGGTTTAAAGAATTAAAACCAGGTTCATCCTTGATTAGTCTAGAATATTCTACCCTGCACTAGATTTTTAGAGCCTTACTCTCTGAATATTTTTATTAAAGAAAATGGCAAAATAAAGTGTCAGGATGCATAAGCTGTAAGTTGAAACAGCCTCTTAAATTTTTCATCTATTCTGTATACTGGTGTATAAGTTTCCTTATCCCTCTCTCCTGGATTTGCTATCTTCAAATGATGTGGAAATTGATCTCATAGAGTTTCCATGAATATTAAATCAATGAATATATGAAAAATTTCTAAATTCTTATATTTTCTCAAATCTTTATAATTGTTTTCTTTTATGGTAATGTTTGTACCTGGTCTCAAAATTAATAGTATTTTAAAATAATTTTTTTCTCCTTACTTGACTTCTGTAGCACTACATAATTTCCATGTAGATTGGAAGGCATGACTTCAGTTTGCTGTATAAAGCATTCCCTTACATTTTTAAAGTATCATTAATCAAAATCTAGCAGTGATACCTCAAAAGACAAATACCTATCTTGAGAGAATGTAGTATCTCTTCTAATGCCAAGGAAACATTATTCAATATAAAAATTCATGTAATAATAAACATAGGCATAAGTCAAGGTAATAAACATTTAAACAATTGAATTACATATGAAATATGTTACACAGCCCCTCATTCATATGATGGCTCATGTAACAATTACACATGTGAGGATTATTTCTAATAAATGTTCATAGATAATATCTAGAGTTAATGAAACAGGACATAATATTTTAAATACTAGATGACTTCAATTTTCTGACATTGTATATTTTGTTTCATCTAAAAGTGAAAGTAAATGTAGACAGATATCAACAGTGATTATCTTCTGATAGTAATTTGAAATTTTCTAAAATTTTAAATGTAAAATAAAATGGGACATGTTTCTAAATAAAAATTAAAATTAATTTTTACATTTAGATTTCTTTTCAGCTCAAGTCAAGTATATACAAAGAAAGAAAAAATTTAAAGCCTAAGTGATATTAAGACTCTATCTTGGCCACTTCTACAAAGGCAGCTGAGCAATGAAAAATGAATGTTCTTGTCATATTTGATGACCCACGCATACCATTTCTTACGGTGTGTATAATCAGGAAATGAAGCAGGTTGTTTTTAACTACTTATATTCATATATTTCTTTAAATACTTATGTTTACCTTTATACCTTTAGCTTCCATCTTAAAAATTACATTCTTTAACTCAAAGAAAAGTATTATTTACTATTCAAGTATTTATATATCCCCTCTGAAACTCATTTATGAACCTTCTGTCTCCTTACAAGAGAAAGAAAAAATAATGTGTGTCATAATATCAAATATAGGTTAATTAACTGTAATAAAGGAATTACAACAATTTGAATTTCAAATGATAATAGTATGTCTAAGTAAATTATAAACTGTGATGTGTATAGCCTCTAAATTTATGGCTTACAAAAAAGACCATCTTGCCATGGGGCAATATGATATTGTTTAAATTATAACACAAAGAGTAAGATAATAGTATTATAAAATATAAACATATGTAGGAAAAAGTCATAAAACAACACACAATTTTATAGCTGTAGTATATTTGAATGAATGACAGATTAATTTATTGTTCTCACTTTCAATGACATTAATTTCAGAAGAACAAGATAAAATAAATTCAAAAGAAACACAATCATTCTTTAAATCCACCTGTGTGGAAATGTTTAGGGTTCTGGGTAACTGTCTTTTATTTTTGGTAAGCAGAAGATTTCCAATGGTGCTTATTCCCTTTGTAACTTTTTTTAAGTGAAATCAACTGAACAGGCTTCCCACAATTACACAAAAGAATGCCACAACAGTCTCTCGATGTAAAATGCTTTTTAGCTACTTCGAGTGTTTAGACCAAGACCATAAGTTTGGTTTACATCACATAGCTTAGTTTTAAAGAAATGTCTGTGTCATTCTATATTTGATAGTTTCTTATATGTCTAGCATAAAATATGAAGCGTTAAATGCAAATTGTCAGTGGGAAAATAACAATGAGGTTAAAATAATATAAAAAATAAATCTGTGCAAAGAAATAAATACAGAATCTCATTCATTCTGTGTCAAATTGTAAAAGGCATTCAATGAACACTGTAGAATAAATACACATTCAATGGATATAAAGAAATGAAGAAGTGTTAATACTTTTATAAAGGTGAAATGCCTTATAGAATGAAGTGTAGATTTCAGAAAAGAGATACTATTTAAAAATCTACTTTGTTATAAGAAGTGTTAAGAAAACACATAAATAGATTTGCTTTACATTTACTTCTGTTTGTAGCTTTTCAGTTTTAAGAAAGAAGTATTTTATCTCAATCTTTTATGGTTATAATTTGCTAGTTATTCTTCATAATTTGGTGTTTAAAGAAGTGGTTTTTGGTTTTGCACACTTTCCTTATTTTATTTAAATTTATGATCCTTGTTCCCTTCATGAACATGGAAAAAACTAACATAAAGGACAATTCCAAGCTGTGAAAGTCTGTTAACAACATACAGAAAACTAACAAGCCTAGGCTAAAGTGGAGAACCTTCTTATCATTTTACATTTAAAAGGTTCCTAGCTTATCCATCACCATAGCAATAAAAAATGAATAAATTGCATTGGTCTCTTCTTTTACATAAAAATTCTCATTTAATAAAGTAAAACAAGATCACAACCTAAATGAATCTGAATTCCTAGATGCGACAAAGGCTCCCAAGGCACTCACGTATTTGGTAGTGGTGGCCAGGGTCTCCCACCAGATAAAAATGTATCTGCTGAAGTCACAATGCTAACTGATTATAAAATTCATGTGCTATTTTCTAGTATTCATGAGAATAGATATTCACAACTGGATATTTGTGAAAAATATGAGTCAAAGCATTTCCTTCTAATTATCATTGTACATATGCAATAGTTGCACATGAAGACACAGCAATTTTTTGGATGAAAATTTATGTTCTCCCATTTGCTTGTGTTTGAACAATTGTACCTCCCCTGTAGAATTTTGTTGACAAGATATCACTGAACAGCAGGTTTAGAAGGACAAAAATCAGAGTAAACCAGAACACATTCTTGCCACATGCATTTCTCAGTGAGAGATACTGGATCCAAGGTTTTCCATGGGGTTGATATTAACACCACTTAGTGCACTGTGTGCATGTAGTTTTTAAAGTCTTTTCATTTGGTTACTGTAAAAAGTATATACCATCAATGTAGAATATATTGCAGTTGTCTCAGTGGTTCATCAGACCTCTAAATATATCAAAATCAAGTTCAAAGAATGTAGTTTCCCCCTGGTTAGATTTGGCAAAACTACTGCATAGAATCCTTATGATTTGACATCACAACACAACTGGAATTATATGTCTTTGACTCAAATATTTTAACATTTCACATTGTTTTATTGAATATTAAAAGAATTTAGACTTTATGGGATCTTGAACATAACAAATTATAAATAGTAGAATCAGTGCTAGAATGAATGGTACTGAAGAAGCATATTGGTACTGATTTGTCAAAACAGCAATTGTGAACAAAACCCATTATGTACACACTGCTTTTTGGTGCCCTCAACATTAGAATTATTTTGAACCTTAATGTAAAATGTCAACTAAGAATTTATTCAATTTTCAAGAATGTATTTTTAAAAGTTTGAGTTGTATCAGGTATAGTAATAAAAACCTATAATCAAATCCAGTAAGCTGAGGCAGAAGATTGTATGTTCACTGATATCCTGTGCCACATGGCAGTACTCTTTGCTCAAAACAAACTAACAAACAAAAAACGTGAGGAGCAAATACTTAAGAGCATCAATATATATGTTTTACTTTTTATAAGAAATGCATCTATCTAGTACTTATGTAAGTGACGGATGCAATCACGTTCTCCTGCCTGGTGTGGCATGGCTCTGCTCTTATTTAAAATCTTGCATTTCATTTAAGACAAATGTGAAGCAAAGTTTGAGCTGTGATTCTCCAGCTTCAGAATCACGTGTTTCTTGGCCATCCCTTCTTAATTACCTGTCCTTGGTAAATTTGCCCTAAGTATAACCATAGCAACAACCCTATTGGCATGTTACACATGCCAATCTTATTGATTGATAGATAGGTTAGGACTTCTGTAAGACTTTGTGAGATAGATCTATAGGTATGGCCTACATAAAGAGCAGTGATGAATGAGCATATAAAATCTGAAAGAAACTGGAGACCAAGATGTTTGGGGAATAAAGATGAAGTACATCATCATATACCTTATATGACAGATGAGGTCAAGAGACCACTCTTATCTGCAAGTTAGAAACGTTCACAAAGATGTATGTCTAATTCATTTTCAACAAACCCAGGTTGTTTCTTTTCACATAGTTCTTTCTTTGGCAGTAATACACATTCAATCAATACAGGTATTCATGGCAAACAATTATCAAAGGGCAAGAAGCGTGCTCTCTATTTTTCTAAGTTTGTGTGGTCATTCTGTCACTGATTTCACCTGGGTGTCTAACATTAGTGCATAGAGTGCATTGCCCTCCCCAAACAGTCTGCCCTCACTAGAGTTCAATGTTACAATTGTTCAAAGGCAATGTTAGAATATGTTTAATTCTAAAAATGCATTTGTGATAATTATACAAATAGAGACAGTAATCATTTACACCCATCATTTAATTGTAAATTTAAAAGAAAATCTAACATTTTTCAGTATTGGATTTTGTGAAATTTGTAATTCAAAGATATTTCAGTTTGGCTAAGAAGAAGAATGAACAGAAAATGTTTGCCTGATGTACCATTGCCATTTTTCTGGCCATGATGGTTTCATGGCATTCCATGAGGTAACCACTCAGTGTCCTTCAAATGAAGAAAAGATAAGGATACCCATGTCACCACCTGGATTGAATATTTATATTGTGGGTGTAGATACAATAGGAACACATGAGTGAAAACGAATGATGTTGATCAAAGAGGGAATGTTTTTCCTTTACCCTCATAATTTCTTTAAAAGGGAAAGAATGAAAAAAGGAAGAGATAAAGCTTATTTGAAAACTTCATTTCCCAGGGCATACTGAGTATTTATAAAATTGAGAACAGCTTAGAAACTTTAGACTAGTCTTGCCTGGAATGAGGACTGAATTTCTGAAGACAAGATACAAACAGCATAGACATGCTATCTGTTGAAAACACTGTACTGAAGCTATAGAATTGAATAATAATAAAAATTATTCTTTATATATAAAATGTTTCCCAGATACCAAAAGGTCAAATAAAAATTCCTCTGAACCTGCTGTGTTCCTAGGTATACCATATACTCATTTGAGATAGGTTTCTTAGCACTTAATCTCAGGTTCACAGGGCTGGAATCAGAGATTACCTCATCTCCCCTCCCCCCACACACATTAAGGATTTGTTCTTTCCTATAGCACCATATGGCAAGATAAGTATTGGGTAGTGGCTGCATTCTATTGGAGACCTGGCTATTGGCACCCTCAACTTTGGGCACTAGGACCCTTTTAACCTTGTAGCTATTCATTTCACAACTCAGAGAGTATTCTGATGTCTATTCTTTTTGGTCAGCATGTTATATAACTACTGTCTGAAGGCCCAAGAGCAGTGAGCTTCTATGCCTCCTCTATTGTCACTTAGAAATTATGTGAGTCATTGGGCATGTGATAAATTCACCTTAATTCACAGCAAGGTAGATACTGCAGTAGAGTCTGAAAGATAGTGTTTAATATACACAGGAAGAGAGAAACCAGATGCTAACTCTCCCACATCATTTCCACTCTACCTTAGAAACATTGATTGGTCAACGACAGCATTCCACAATAGCTACCAATAATTTAAAATGTTTTGTAATATAAAAAACACATAGCAGGAAAATGACTCAAAGCAAAAATATAATGGGTGATATTCAGTCCAGTGGATGATATATATGTCGCTTATTTAATTACAAATATCTTTTGCTACAATAAAGGTGAGGAATATGAAGCACATACAAAGATATGGAGTAGAAATTACCATGCCTTAGTAAGTACATGAACTTGAAGAAAAAAACAATGATGGCTCAGGTATTTGCCAGATCAGGTTTATGTAGAATGTCTCAGTGCTTTCTGCAAGGGCCACTTGTCAGCTGGTGACCTAAGATGTGTCCTTTGAGTTTAGACACTTTGCAGGAGTGCTTCCTGTTTCCAAACGAAACAAAGGCCACTGTAATTACCACAAATAGCTATTTCTGTGGAGGATTTTGTCTTGAGTATTCAGAAAATCCCAACAACTCTAAACTTTCCATATCATGGCCATTGAATCTGTTTGCTAATTGTTATTTTCAGAATGTGAGAGAAAGGTTTGTGCATAATCATATGATATACACTCTTTATTAAAGTAAGATGTTATATTGTGACTTAAGTTATATTGATCTTACTGTGTGTTTGTTTGATTTTTGTTTTATGTAAAATATCTTCACTTCCTCAAAGTACCTGTCCTCCTAGCTAGATGAATGGAATCTTTAGATGAATGATAGTTAACATTTTAAGAACAAAATAAAAAAGAAGGAAGGAAAGAAAGAAACAACAAAAGAAACAACAACAGCAAAAAAAACACAAACAAAGACAGAAAATCCAATTCCACAAAGTTGACTTCAACACATCAATGTAACCTCACTTATTTGATACTTACGGTAAATAACAACATAATGGCCCAGTAGATGCTCAACTTTCAGGATTTTATAGACCTACAAAATCACCTAAGATTTTCATAAATAGAACGTGTTTTCAAGGAAAACGAAGTTGAGCAAGAACATATTAAAAATTTACAATGTTTGAAAATGCTAACAACCTTACTGCTCCATTCAAAGTAACCAAACTCTAATAGTTACAAATGATGCCACACAACTTTTTCAGATAAAATGTAGGTTTTCATTGATGTGTTTTCAACATCCAAGACCTCGGGTTCCTATTAAACCCTTTTGATCTGTTTTTTAATGATCATTCAATTCCCTAGATGGTATTCTATCTGATATCAATGAATGGTCACAGATAACAATTTGCAATATATTTAACACAAACAAACTTACCTCGAGAAAGAATTGTATGTTTTCTCTGCTTGAGACAGAAACTAAATGAAATTTTAAACAAGCTGTCCACAAACTACAGTAAAAGCAATCTTTTATGTACTTTCAAATACTGTGCCTTTTTATTTTAAACAGTGTAAACATAACAACACCACCAATAATTGGATAAAGACTGGGTATGTGAACACTAGTTTCCTTGAATGCCCCATGAAAATAAGGGAAAGTAAAACAGACACATCTTCAGGAGAGGTTTTCAGTTCACCTTAGCAGTGGTAAAAATATTGCTTTATTCCAAATGCACATACAACACAATTTGTTGTTTGGGGGCATAGCTAGTGAACTGAATAGTCTTGGATTTGTGGTTTTCAACAATTTATTCCTTCCACTTTAACCACAGAAGCCAATGCCTCTGTCTCCACAGAGCAGACTTGCTGTAAATTAGCAATGAAGATGACGAGAAATAAAATAGTCAACTGTCAATTTGCTGATTGGCTTGTGACAGTAATTTAAGTAAATGATTCAAAATAAACACATCCTCCATTAATTTGCTTCATGATGCTGATATCAACAAGCCAAAGGCTGTCCATTTCAATAGTACTCACATCAGAAAATGGTCTAGACATTGTCAAGAATTTATAAGACCCCACCATGCAAGTTACCTTGGTTCAAGAACTCGCTATCCAAATTTACATTTAATGGAAAAATTAAAGTGAAAAGATCTAGAAGGGGAAATCTCTTCTGAATATTAATTTCCCTGATGTTTCAGAACAAATTTTAGCAAGCTTTAATACACACACACATGCACACACACACATACAGGGAACACATGTGCATCCAGCATACGTGCTTCGGTGAGCAAGCTCACAACACTTGCACCCTCACACCTGGGGACACACACACACACATACACACACACACACACACACACATACACGCACACACACAGGTGCCCTTTCAGAGCTTCTAAACACTCTCCAAGAAAAACATTTCTATTAGCATGATTTTAGTAACACGACGTTGTCATTTTGTCTCTTTACCTATAATAATTTCATACCTCCCTCTGAGATTCTGTGCTTTTAAATTACAGAGAAAGATGGCACATGAGAGTAGCTAATTTTGCCCAGATTACTCCTGTTTTCTGTCTTCCCTCTTGCTCATGTTTTCCTGCCATTCTTTGAAAATCAAATACAAAGCACTACATTCCTCGACATGACATAACCTGTAGAGAGAGCATTGATGAATAGAAATTTAGGGGTTGGAACTCAAGAGCCAAAGGGCCAGGGCTACCTGCTTAACTGGCACACCTGCTCTTGGAATAAACTTCATCTCTTTGAAGCTAGAAGAACACCAGTTTCCTTTCCATATAAACAGTGGCACTACGGGACCAAAGGTTGGAATTGGCCAAATCTTCCAAGAGCCAAAGAGGACAGTGTAAGGACTAACTGAAATTGGATTCAGAATTCTCCCCTAAAGCTTTAGTGGTAAGCTTTATCCCTCCTGAAACGCTTCTTTCCCTTTAAAAAAATATTTTGTTAAAAAACACTATGATATGAGGGCGGCAGACTATTTGGTTTCTTCTAAGTAGATGCTCTTAAATTAATGCATATAAATAATTTGTATTTAATTTCCTCTCCTTCCTGTTGAGCAAAGCATAGAATGCACAGATTCCTACATCTCGAGTCACTTGGTTAGCACAGAGTCTCTTTGTATTTCATTTCTTAAGACAAATTGTGCCTCTCGTTCTGATTTGGCCGTGGGACTCAGGGGGAGAAAGGCTGTGTTTTCGCTCGCACTGTCCTCAGTTTCCATGCTGGCCAGTTCGTAGTCTTCTGACCGTCTGGCATCAGTCAGAATCCGAATCTGTTCCTGCACGGTCTCTAGTAATATTTTCACTTCCTGTTGTTCTTCTAGAAGACAATCGCTGACTGGAATACTCGCATTGACAATGTCAGCAGAGTAGGAGTTTTTGCACCATTTAATGCTTTTGATGTCAGAAATCCCTGGCATTTGCATGCAGGTTTCTTCTAGACCCACCGACGGGATGATGGGCACAGAATTGGCCCTTGGGGATAAATAACCCCCCAGGTCCTTTTGATCCAAGCTATTAAAATAGGGGTTTGTTTCTCTTGAAGGCAGTTGCATATTTATTGATGCATTGTGTTGGGTTCTTAAGCCATTGGACACATACCTGAAAAGAAAAATCAACAGAGTCATATTACTGCTCCCACTGTACCTCTGAGAACCATACCATCCAAAAATCACTTTCCACATGCACCATCTCACTGACTTCTCACAGCAACCCCGTTAGACGGATACTATGCTCCCACGGACAGTAACTTGAAATTCAGATCAGTGAAGTGACTTGCTCAAGGTCACACAGAAAAATAAGGGACAGACTGAGACTCAAACCCAGATCTTCTTACTTTAAGTCCAGGGGTCTTTCAACACACCACAGCTGTATAGGCAGGTGAGATATAGTCTTCCTGACCTCTATCCTAGAATACAAAGTAAATGGGTGTTGAGCACGTCAGTGTGGCCTTTTCCATCGGGACAAACAGGACACGACCATGGCACCAGCTCACTCATAGCCTAACTACCCGCTCAGCCCTGGGTCTGTCTCACAGACTCATACAGTCACCATGATTAGCGGTCATCAGGAAGCTCATTTTTGACAGTCAAGGTATTGTAGTCCTCAAAACTTCTGCTTTACACATGGAACATGAACCTGACGGCTGTTGGCATTTTGCTCTGTAGGAGCTGCCTTGCTGGCCCATTGCTGAACCTGAGGACAAACAGTCACATCCAATCCCTCTGCCTGCCTAGTGGGAACATGAAGCATCCTCTCAACCCAGTATTTTCAGTGTCCCAACAGTGAAAGAGGGTACTGGTGTCCAGCAATGGCTTATCACAAATACCAGTGTGCAAATCCACGCAACTGAAGGATTCCAAGATCTGAGTTTTGAACTACTCAGGGCTGCTGACTTTCTTCCTTTGATCTTTCCAATGCCAGGAAGGAAATGTGTATCAGATTTCATGGAAAGGGCTTTGGAAACCCTGTATGGTAGATTTTATTCTACTTCTAGTAAGCTATTCCTAAATACTAAAGTTAACATGTAAGCATATGCTAAACAACTAATTTCCATGGAATAGATTTAATTTTCTTGGCTTATATTATAATGTAAATCATTGTTTTTATACATGTAAAGAATAGTTGCAATGAAATGTGTTGAATAGCTACAAAGAGGTCTCTTCTGTGAGGTCCCTACTGTGAGTTTCACGGGAATTAGTAAAGAGGGGTGAGTAGTAGTCATGTCTTTTCTCAGTGTATCTACAATAGAGTTGGTCACCAATGATTCCTGATCTAATGAACACACAATGAATGAATATATCTCCAAGTAATGGAGTCTTTTAGCGTGCATTAACTAATATCAGATATAACAGTTAACATTTACACAGTGACTTGAAAAAGTACTTTCACTTCCAATTACGCCATACAAAACACTTTTTTTTTAAAAGTTTATTATTCTTATGTGATAAATGAGTAGATAATTCCAAGGGGCATTTATATGACTTGTCCCAAGCTGCACCTTTACATGAGTGACAGAAGAAAGATCCTGTAATTGTCCTTCTGTCACTATAAAACTGTCACCATAAAATTCAGAGCCAGATAATGAAGCAAGATCCTAAGGTAAACTCGACTATAACATCTCTTGGGATGCTAATTTTATGTAGCCATGCATAAGAAAATTCCTTGTGAGATCTTATCCCTGTGCCTTGTATGACAGAAAATCAGATTCTAAAGGTCTAATCCATGAGCCAATCTCAATTTAAAAAAAAAAAGGAGCAAGCCTCAAGCCCATTTGTTCAGTCATTGGCACCATACTTCCAGAATTTATGCATATACAGAAAATATGCCTTTCATATATTTACATATAGAAGAGAGCTAAGAAATGTCACTGGAATAATATTGTATCCACATCAATGTCATCAGTATAGATCTACAGGTAGAATCTAATAAGCAGTAATGTGATGATGATACTAGCAGAGTCTTATAGATGGATAAATTCTATTTGTAAAATGTTGAGTACCTTAGAGGATTGATCTAACTAACTGCCACAGTGACTCACCAATGTGCCATGACTAATCAACAATAGCAATTAATGCCAAACTTCAAATATCCACCTACCTATTCAACCCGATTCTGAATTAAGGACTTAGATGGGAGAGAAGAATTGAAGTTAACTCCCTTGTGTCATTTCCAGAACCAGCTTCTGCATACATACACAGCTATAAGGGAAATGTAAACTCTTGCAATAGAATAAAGGTGGGTTTTAATGAATGACAGTTATTCAAGGTTGATTTAACTCTGAATACAACATGGTTGCAAGCACCAACGTCATTATATGATTTGGACACTCAGATAATGGTAGTCTTGTTTGAATTCTCCAAATTCTTAAAACATATAGGGGCTGGTGATAGAAATCAATGGAAGTGAAATCTTTGTGTAATACGGGCCTGCAATCAACATCGCAACAAAACAAAAATATAATCTCTCATACTACTTGGGTACTTGGAGGTTGGTGGTGCTGAAGGCTTAACTGAAACAACTTGTGTTATATTCTTGTGTTATATTCTTGCACCAGAGGCACAGAGTGACCCTCATTTCCTTCCTGGGGTTGCCCTGAAGGGTCTCAGCTTTGATATTTCAGTAAATGCTTAAATAGAATCTAAATTTCTAGATGGGATTATGAAATAGAAGCTATTCAGACAGAATTCTGCTTCCCTGGAATTTCAACAACTCTTCAATAGTTTGATAGTAAAATCATTCAATGACTGCTAATATTAGTTTGGACTGCACTCCCTGTCACCCTGCAGGAAACAAAATCAGAAGCCACAATTATGCTTTTTCCTTTAACCATGTGAGCACAGAAAGGTTGCAATTGTTAGTGTCTGTTTAACATGTTGTGAGCCATAGGTCAGGCCACAAACTTTGTTTCTCTACTTGACTCTTTTATTGTTGTTATTTTGTTTTTTGTTGTTTGTATTTTTGAGATAGGATTTCTTTGTGTATCCTTTGCTGTCCTGGAATTCACTTTGTACACCAGGCTGGCCTTGAACTCAGAAATGTACCTGCTTCTGTCTCCAGCATACTGTGATTAAAAGCATACACTACCACCACCTGTCTAGTTGACTCCTAAGACATGATTCTTGAGGTATGTAGTAGTGCAAAGAACTGACCATCCCTACAATTGGCTATGCCATCTTACATCATCAGCCATTGGGGTGTTTTAAGCACCATTTCCTAGTTGTGAAGTTGGTTTGGTCAGAAAGCTGAGACATAGTCTCACTTTTTCTCATGGGATGCCATGAGAAATCACAGTGCCACTCTGAAATGACCTTTTAAACTTTCCTTTCCTCACTGCCTTCACCAATAACAGCTTCAAAGAATATCAAAGTCAGGTGTGTCAGGTTTCTAGCTGAGGTGGGAACTAAGTATGGTTTGGATCATGACTACTTTGAGGATGTTAATCTCATTTCTCGGAATCTATTCCATTATCATCATCATCATCATCATCATCATCATCATCATCATCATCATCCTGTAATCTGTCAATTAATTGGCTTACCATGTAGTAGCCCAAGGCTTTAGGCATTATTACCAGGGCTGGCTGCAGTCAGAGAAAAGGGTCCTAACCTGCGTCTACCTGATCCTAATTGCTGCTGTGCTAGAATAGGCAACAGGTTCAAGCTCGTTGCAATTTCCAACCCAAGAGAGAAGCCACACACATGAGGCCTATTTAGCAGACGACAACCACATGCTTGGTAAACAGGACCAGATGGCTGATGGCTCTTGCAAATTCATTTACTCCCCTTTCAGGCTTAGGGCAGATTTGAAGAATGTTAGCTGGGAGATTCTATTACCAACCCCATTTCCAGTCCCAGGAGAGAGTCAGTCCCCCAGGAGTGGAAAATAGCTGTTTTTAAGAGCTGACAATGAGATTGCTCCCTAAGACTTACTGTGCTGAAGCCAGAGTGACTTATAGAGTCAACATTTAACAACACAGGGTGCATATGACACAGAGAAAAAAGCATGTGGCGAACCAGCTACAGAGACTACTGCCAAGCCAGTAGTGACTGAGCCAACACAAAGTTACAACCATGTAGCCTAGGAGGGAAAAGCCAAGGCAGAAAATGAAAACAGTGAGCCCTGCAAGGTCTGTGAATTTGGGATTCAAACTACAACCTGCCTCAGGCTCTGAGCATCCTTACATCATGGTGGGTGAGAGCCAGAGTAGTGGCCAAGAGGGAATAAAAAGCACAATACAAGGTGGGTTTTCTAGACCTCCATTCTAATATTCATCACAGGGAAAGACAGGCTATGTATATATGTATGCAGTTTTACAAAATAGGGTCAGTTTCTGTTTGGGCTAAATGTGAACCCCTATTTCAAATATAAGGCCAAGCAAAATGCCAGACACTTCTTCATTTACATTATACACTTTGGACTACTTAGCTGTCCCATCTCCTTGTATCTTATCTCCTAAGAATCTTTCTTTACAAAGAAACTCATGTGAAGCTTAATCAAACAGGGCAACAGTTCATCTATCCCATTTCTAGAAGAAAAGAGAAATGTAAAAGTTATGAGCTCGACATCCTACCTGCTATGGTCCCAGGATAAAAACAAGCAATCTGAAATAATCACCTTGGAAGAAAACACTGCACAGAAACCCAGCCTGGCAACTTCCAGATACAACTAGATCCTGATTCTGGAAATATCTGGAGTAAATCTATATTCTTGAAACTAATGAGAGCATTATGAGAATCACTATGGCAAATATTGCTTCTGTGACTACAAAGCGAGAGTAAAAGCTTAGAGAAGTTTCTTAATACATCGCTTTTGATCTGACCAGTAGCCTTTGGTCACATGAAGCTTAGGCTAAGAAGACAGTTTTCTAAAGTTGACACAAGTTGTAAGGAATGGAGATTAAACTTTATAAGTTACCCCATGTATGCTTGGGTGACTTACACCAAGAGCATAGTTGCAACAAGACTCATCTCGCAAACCACTCTCTGTGCCTTGAACTCTCCCTGTGTTGGTGCCTCCTAGAGGACATGGGGCTTTTGTACTGTATGAAATACACGTGGTGTACAAAATCCCTGATCCCTCCATACCTCACACTTCCATAGCACGAATAATAAAGACATCTTAGTTCCAAAATCTTCTCTGTGTTTTTCTATTTTTATTTCCCTAACCTCTAGATTCAAGAATCCTGGGTAGAAGCAGACACCTGATTTATGTTGAAGGTTAATTTTTTAGGGTTTTGTCCATACTACTGGTCAGAAAGATAAATTCCTAACTTATTGATAAAAGGACACTTCAGTACTTCCAAACTTCCCAGAAAGCTTCTTCTTCATCTTCTTTAAAAAACAAAACAAAACAAAAACCAGGTATATACTAACTTAGTGTTAGACTTCTAACAGTATGCCATGTAAATCCCTTGCTATACGACCTACCCTTGGCAAGGTATCGTATCCTGGTCTGGAATTCTTGATTCTTCAAGTTGTTGATATGCTGGTCCTACAATACCACCCAGTCGACTTCGGGGTGAGGGTGGCGTCCTTCTGAAAGTATTCCTATGCAACATCCCACTCCTCTGTCCTGGGCTGCAGCAAGAAGAAATGCTCCTGCTGAGTGGGGAAAACAAAACCAACAAACCAGAGAGATCATACTAACTTCTACAGACTGCTAAAATGTCTCAGACATTCAATTTCTACCACACATCCTTAAAGTTTTATGCTATCAGTGTCAAATACATACTGAGATAAAATTAGAAGTTGTTTAATTCATTGATTGATGGAGGTGCTGAGAGACAATTCCTTGTGTCCCTGGCCTTCCAGCTAACACAGAAGTGGGTTTAAGGAAGTCTCATGATCCCAATTCCTCTCCACCCTGATTTCCCAAGCCACAGTAGCTGTATTTCTAATTGGCATAAAAATGCCCTCATTAGGCAGTGATGAGAACTGAGTGCAGGAAGCCCAGAGGGGATTTATGGGGGAAATTTCCATTTCTTAGTGATAGGATAAACAGACCTTACTTTAATTGGCATTCTTTCTTTTCACATATGTGTTAAATTCTCAGTTTACTGTCCCAGATTTTCATCAGTCTCAAGAAACTAGTTTTACATTTGAGTTTGCTTTTTGAAAGCACCTGATTCAATTTTACTGGGAGTATGCATCCAAACGTCTTAAATGACTGAATATTTGTAGAGACCATCAATAGTAAAAAGTATAAGTAACCTATATTACAGGCCTTAACAAAGTAAGCCCTTATACTAAGGCCATTTTAAAGGAATTAGTTCCTATGAAGATAAATCGCCAAGTTGACTGGAACATTCCTCATCAACTCCCTTCCCCACTCTACTGAGTTGCCTGCATCCAAACCTAAGTGTTCCATGAGATGTCAGGTTATGTGGTCAAAATGGTTCTTCCATGAGCATATAGTGAGCTAAAACTCTTATGCTGCACTTACATTTTCTAAAAATATCACTGCAATTATATAAGCCAGGAAGAAAATACTCAGACCTCAACAGTGCACACACAAGGGACAGCTTCCTAATGCAATCTTAACCACCTTACTGTACTATTTGGGATTTGTCACCATTTCCATCAATAATACCATTATCCCAACTTTTTAAATATAAAACATATTTAATAAATGTGTGAGATAAAGAGTTACTATGTTGCTCTGGCTAACATGAAACTTGTTATTTAGACCAGGCTAGCCTTTAATTCACAGAGATCCACCCGTGTCTGCCTTCTGATTGCTGGGATTAAAGGCATGCCCTGCATTGTATTGCAAATATTTGCAAATATTTTAATTGGAAGTTTTAGAAAATGAGAAAACATTTGTCGGTTCTGTTAAGATGGCAATTGGTCACTAACGTGGGCAGACAACCAATCATGCCATGTTATTTTAGTTGCTAGCTATGAAACTGCTGTAGAGTTCCCAAAACACCTGGCACCGTGATCATCATATTTACTCTTTAAGCCAACATCTTTGAGGAGCTCTCTAACAAAGACTGTTTCCTTCCTTCCCATGTCTGTCTAACCTCAGGAAATAGAATCTAGGGTTTAAGGACTTTGGCATTAGCATAAGCTGTGCATGTCTCTCTGCTATCAGAAGCATGATGACAATTGTGATGGAGTGCTAGAGGACAAATCCACTTTAACTTGGACCTATTGAGAAGATTATAAGAAACATGGTCAGTGGTCATTACTTGGGAGGAAACGAGGTAAAGTCACATGAGACATTACTGCACTTCAGGCCACTAATAATAGGAAGCCATTGCTATAAAGGAGAGGGGACAATTTTCAGAACAGAGACAGTGTTGGAAGGACCAAATCAGGCATTAGCCTCTGTAGTCCCAGAAGACCAGAGTGGGACAGGACTGAGACAGGGGATGGTATGACTATGATCTCCTTGTTCCAGCCCTTTCATCCCTCACCAGCACCTACTCTAATGTGCCAGAAGCCAGAGGAAAGGGGAGTCCGAATCTCACATAGTGCATAAGCGTTTGCATAGAAAGTGACTTGAGTGTGGTTGGGGGAGGGAAGTGGCCAAAACAAGATGTCAGCATCACCCTCCTCAAGAACTTTTGTGGATTACACCCAGAGAAAAGCATTCAAGTACACTAAAGTCCTGTGTGAGCTTAACATGTGAGGTGCACAACACTATGTGTTCTATGAATTGTTGCACTATAACTGGCAGCGGCAAATGTTTGGCTGTGTCATTGGATGCCCTGGGCATCTGTCACTGTTAGTAACCTATATTGATGCCATTGTAAGCAAGTTAGATTGCCAAAATATAATGCAACAAAAAATGGTATGCTTCAATAGATTTTTTTCAGTAGGTGGGTTTTCCACTAAACATTAGAAATAATGGTTTTGTATTAATGGCTTTGTTTCATATTAAAGCATCCAAGGGAGTCATGTTTTCAGCGCACAACAAGAAATTAATTATTCATTGCTTGCTGAACTGTCAAAACAAGGTCTACCAGTGTGAAGTAGTGGCCCATCTTCAAAACCAGCTGCAGACCTATTGATCAATCAGTGATTCAAGCCTTCTAACCCAGGGGCATTCAGGAAGTTATGAAGCAGGTGGAAAGAAATATAAATCAGTAAACAGGCTATCAATCAGGAAACTGTTTAGTCCCGTGCATGTTTTACAAAACATGATATAATAAACTGCAACTCCAAGTTCTAAAAGTATTTTATAAATCAACCCTTGTCCATCTATCAGCATATAGTCATCAGATATTGCATGTTGTTGAATCAAAAACAAACAAACAACAGAAACAACAACAAAAACAACATGGAAGCCCCTTTAAAGATACCATCATTTAATCTTGGAGTTCTAGAAACTAATCAAAGTCAGGTTGGGAGACTGACAAAAAAATGTATCTGGGCACAGTAGTGCAGTAGTTCTAATGTGACAGGAGCCACGACCTAAAAATCACAAATTCAAAATATTTTTGCCATGATATGCTGCATAGTAATATTATACTATTTTACATGTCAGAGTAGATAACTATAGTAACATAATTTAGAATAAACTGGGGAAAATACTGTCTTGGAAAAACTTTTTGCCTTTAAAAAGACTAGCAATTTTGGACTTTACTTCTGTAATAAATGCAGCTTCCACAGGCCAAGTGAAGTAAAAGGCTGTTTTCACAGCAATTCTGTCAACCCACACTACGACATACCACAGACTTGCCAATGGTAACTAATGCATCTACACAGATGCCAAACGACTTCACTCGTAAGCTGAAGATACTGAAACTATTTTCTTTGCCAAATCCTTGGTACCCTAAAATCTATCTAAAGGTATGAGAACAAACATCATCATCAGATTCTGAGGTGTAGTGTGCTCACTGTTAGAATAACTGAAAATCTCATAGCAAGTACAGCCAGAAAGGTAACAATAGAAGCTGATAATAATCGATACAGCTTTAAAATTTTTAACTCATATGTATGTGTGTGATTTTAAAAGATTAAACTTATATATAATATTATTAGATTAATTTTAAACAATTAAATTATATACAGATAGACTGTTAGACAGATATACAGCTTTAAAAATATATAAATGTTTATCACTAAGAAAAGGAATGTTTAGTTTTGAACAACTATTACAGATAAAAAGTATTAATTTTAATACACATAAACATACTGTCTACTCTAGCATTAGTTCTCAACTTATTTTTTGTTGGTGCTATATATGACTGTTTTATAAAAGTAGATTACTCATGCACAAAACACAAATGTAGATGAGAAGATGCCCGACAATACCCTCAGCTTGAGAGTTTCCTGTGGCACATCAAATGAGTTTGTAACTGCCCTTTGCCTCCAAAGAAGTAGTTTCTGTGTAACCCCCCCCTCACACATATACACACACATACAACACACACACACACACACACACACACACACACACACACATGCCACCTCTATGATAACATATCTTACAAGCCCAAAGAGAATACTCTCCAGTATTTTCCAGTATTTGCCTCTGAAACTTTTGTTAGGTATCTTTGGAGCACTTGGAGCATGTTACATCAGCTTCCTGGAGGAGAATTAGATGTTAGCTTTGCAATCAGTGATCAGGCAGGCTAGGAAACAAAATCACACTTTTAATAGTGTTTCAAAGTCTAATCACTTCAGTATCTTGTCTGTGCCTGCAGCTCTGATGCAAGCTAATAGTTCCTTTATTTTTCTGTAGGGTGAATGATGCTACTGAGGAAAGCTGGAGAGTTTGGTTCCTGGCTATGGGGTGCCTGAGCATCACCTCCATGGAGATCTATGGTTATTGAATTAAGAACAGTCACCTCTAGTGGACTTTAAGTTCAGTTGCCATTCTCTGGCCATGTGATTATTTGTAATGTGAACTCACCCACTCCCATCCCAGTTTGCTGCCCATACCTGTGGTGCTTGATAGGCTGGCTTCCTCGGTCAGGAGAAGTAACCTCTGGAAACGACTGGGGAGCTGAAAAACTTGACTCCATTATTTTCTCCAGCGCAGTCACGGTATGTCTATCCGCCTTTGAACACTGTAGGAAATCACATGCAAAGTTGTGATCTATGGGTACATTTTGAGAGGGGAGCTGGCCAGACAAGAGTTAGGCATTGAAAAGTACCAGAAGAGGGATAGAAAACAATATGTATCTCATCCCCTCCCCCATCTAGAAAACAGATATTAAGAAAAGAGAACACATATTGTAACCTAAGAACCCATCTCTAATTAATTGGTAGTAGCTTCTTAGATTCTTATATTTTCATAAATTCTAAGAATACTTGGGAGCACGAATCAGAAAAATATGACCATGAGTGGAAAAAATGATTCAAAACTAAAGCTTTGAAATGGTATAGAAATTCTTTCCCCCCAAAATAATAATCTCACTTTTAGATCATGTGTAAAACTAAAGGGCATATAATTTGGAATTAGCTGAAAGTGAGCTGTAAGAAGAATGGAAAAGTTCGAGAAAAGAAGCATGAATTTATTTTCTCTCTTATGATACTGAGGATTGACCCTGGGAACTTGCTCAAGCTGGTGCTGCACTATCTCCTCAGTCCTAGAACATGACATAAGAATAAATTCTCTCTGCTTGCTGCAAGTAAGGAGGTATGAATGCTGATTAAGTTTCAACACTGATGGAAACATGTGCTATAACCAGGATAAAAGAAATGTATAGAAACCAGAAAAGAGATAAATGAAAGAAATTATTATTAATGCAACAAGACCAATTGAAGCAGGTGTATAACAAGAAAAACAAATACGTTGAATAGGGAAATTGTCTTGATGAATGTGAAACTCTCAATAATGAAGAGAACTGAATTGCCATACTTAAACATTCAAAGAGGAATTCACAGCACAGCAATATATCCAGCCATTTGATGTCAGAAAGAACATATTGCAAACAGTGGAGGAAAGACCATGAGGTAGATGTGGTGCTTGCCTCTATCACAGTATGTGGCAAGTTGAGGCAGGGGCCTGGTGAGTTTTCAACCATCTTAAGATGCCTAGCAAGATGGAGTTGCAAAAACAAAACAAACGATAAAATAAAAAACATGCAAGATGGATAAAGACATTACTCAAGAATTATTGGGGTAATAATGTATAACAGTTTGAGTTACTGGAGGGGAGACCTGGAAAGGGGATAAGGTTTGAAATGAAAAATAGATAGAAAGAAAGAAAGAAAGAAAGAAAGAAAGAAAGAAAGATGTATAACAGTAATCATATCAAGTAAAATACAATTTGGCAGTTTGACACAAAAGTACTTTTAAAGATGGATATTTCATATAAAAGAAAACAACTCAACAGGTAATAAATATTAAAAAGTTTTTCTACTTAAAAATAGCTTCCAAAGTACACAGTGCAGCTAATAGCACAGCACAAAACCCTGGAGGAGTTTAGGCATGTTGACATCTTTCATTACATGATAAACAAATACACATAGCACTGAGTCGGAAGGAAAAGCACAGGATTCAGCAAGAGGTTGTTGGACAGCTTATTCATGAAAATAAATTAAATTTTCTTTCTAGATTTTCTTTAAAACCAAAAGCCTACTTAAATGACTACATGTAAACAAAATCCCAAACATATTAGAGAAATGGACTGGGTTAATTTTTAAAAGACTTTCTTACTAAACCACAAAATAATAAAGATTTTGTTAACCTAATTCTTATAGCAAATTAAAGAGCATATTAAATATATTCTGTAACTTAGGATAATACATGTAGCAGTGAGCATTATTATGTGTAATGATAAATATGTAAGAGCAATGTACCTTTCAGATTTGGACGAATGAACTCTCTGAATGAGTTTGATAGTAATTTGTTCATAGCTTTAAGAGACAGAAATGCTTTTCACTAGAACACTACATTCAGAAATTAAAACAGGAAAAAAGTTTTTATTTAATAAGTACAACCAATTACCTTCAAATTGAAAAAATATTTTTTAAGAAAAGCCTAAGTATAAACCCAAGAAAACATTTGTTAGCCCCACCAAGAAATGTATAATATTGAAAAGCTGCCTAGAACCCAAATTAAAAAAAATATGGAAGTTAAAGTATGTTTGTTCCCCCAACTTGTAATAGATTTAAGATGTAAAATAAGAGATTTATTTCAGAGGGACATCTTGAGGCAAACATCAGCCAACTGTTCCTGAGGAATCTTAATTTTCTAGAGAAATTATTATAAGTTAGCAACTCGTTACATTTTGTAAAACCCAGTATTTCCAAGAGAAGATCTTGAGCCATTAGTTTAGTCTGCACAAATCCTGGAATGGGGATTCTGTCCAGGATTGAAACCCACCTATTAACTTTTTCTGCTTATGGTTAGTATTTATAATACACACGTTCTAAATCATTTTAAGTGTTGAGGGTATTGTTATATTATAGTTCTGTTCATTCATTCCATTTGGTACAATAAGTACAAATAGGTATAAATCTTTCCCAAATATTTTTATAATGGTTTTCTATCTTAGTAATTTGTGTTTAGAATGTGTTTAGAGACAGGAGTTCCTCAGCAAGCTATCCTAGTATAGACAGTAGAAAACAGAAAAAGAGAGACTCTGTCTCAAAACCAGATGAAAGGCAAGGAACAGTACCTAAACTTATCCTCCAGACTCCACACATACCATAAACACACAAACTAGTTTATACTTCATACTTCACACTCAAATATGAAACAAAATATGGTATTTAGCCTAGGTGTCATGGCACATGCCTTTAATCACAGCACTCAAGAAACAGAGGCAAGAAGATCTCTAAGTCTGAGGCCAGCATGGCTTACACATTGAATTAGCCAGTCTCAAAAAGAAACGACCTATATATTTGTACATCTATTCTTCAATCTTTCATGCCAATGTATTTAACAAAAACCTATAAATTGTACTGTAAGGCAAGAAGAAAACAGGATAGAGAAAAAGTAAAGAGAAAAAGTAAGCAAGTAAAGTATGTTATATGTTTGTATGGTTAAAAAAAATGCATGGAAACATAAGCAGTGGATGGATCTAGTGGAAGAAGATGACAACATGTAAAGAAGGATGCTGCACTGACTAGCTTTATGCCAATTTGATGTGAGTCATCTGGGAAGAGATAACCTCAATTAAGAAAATGCCCCCAAAATATTGGCCTGTTGGGGGAGCTTGTGGCATATTTTCTTGAGTGATGATTGCTATGGGAGAGCCTAGCACAGTGTGGACAGTGCCAATCCTGTGCTGGTGCTCTTGAATTGTGTAAGGAGGCAGGCTGAGAAAGGCAGGTTGAGTAACAAGAGAGTAAGCAGTGTTTCCCTATGGTTTGTGCATCAGTACCTGCCTGCAGGTTCCTGTACTGTTTGAGTTCCTATGCTGATTGCCTTTGATAATCAACTGTGATATGGACATGTTAAAAATACACCTTTTTTTCCCCCACAAATTGTTTTTGGTCATGGTGTTTCATCACAGCAATAGAAACTCTAATTAATACATTAAAATTAATATTAGAATTTAAAATTTGTATTTTTCTAGCCATGACTTTCAAGGAAAAGGAGATTTCTTAGTCATTTTTCTATTGCTGTGAAGAGACACCATGACCAAGGAAACTCTTATAAAAGAAAGTATCTACCTGAGGGCTTTCTTAAACTTTCAGAAGTTTAGTCTATTATCATTAGAGCAGGGAGTATGAAGACATGTGGGTGGGTGCTGGAGCAGCCACTGAAGCTGCTACAGCCTGATCCATAGACAGACAGAGAGGGAGAACCTGGGGCTGGCTTGGCGTTTTAAAACCTCAAAGCCCGTCCTCACTGACACAGTTCTTTCAACAAGGCTGGACTTACTCTATCAAGGCCATACTTCCAAATCCTTCAAATCCTGTCATATAGCACAGATCCTGGTTACTCAGTACCCACATGTATGAACCAATGGTGGCCATTCTATTCCAACCACCACAGGGGGATATATTTGGTAAACTTCTGTTAATAAGCATTATATCACCTCGTGATTTATTATTATTCAGTAAATTCTGACAGTGTGAAAAGAAACACGCATATACATTTATAGCTCTACCATAAGTTAGCAACAAAAATAAAAGAGAGACCATTCTCCCTGCACCAGTGAGCATAGTAAAATCATAGTGGGATCCTCTGAGGAATTCAGTGTGTCCATATTTCATAACTTAGAGAAAATAACCAACTTCTTCAAACACAAAAACTATCATAATTGGCAGAAAATATGTAACAATAAAAGTCTTAGAACTGTTAAAAAGAGCTATATAAATATCATTAATAACATCGAAGTGCCTGAAGGTCTCATGAAGCAATGTTGACTCTGATAAAGAAATTAGATCTGCCTTACAATTCTGTCAGCATGCACCTGTGGGTATCTGAGGTAGGGGGCAGAAATATTGTCACAAACAATTTTGGAAATAAGTGAATCCTAAAAGTTAAGGGGAGAACTGCATATAAGCACTGTTTAGATGTCATTACAAGGTGCAGGGTTAATTTCTTATTTTACTTATGTGTTTCCTGTGGAAAAGAAATTAAGTACATAGGTGGGAAATACTGAAGCCAAGGGATTTTTTCTAGTACAGTGGGTGGGGGCTAATGAAAGGTGGTGTTTGATAGGTACTAAGAGACACATCAATTAACTAACGTTTAGTCAAGTATAGGTACAGATGGTTACATTAAAATATTATAGTTGTGTGTTGGTCTGTGATGTTTGCCATGAGGGCCTATAAGCAAAGCTATTTCATTCCAAAAAATACTCATAACTCACAGAACTTGATTTGAACAGCATCTGCAATGAAAGAGATATTAGGAAAAAAGCTGATTCAATGATTGGGCGAGATTATCTAGAGAATAAACTTGAAATATTCTGCAGCATTTAACACAAACACTTCAAGAGCTGATCAGTTGATATTTACTATCCAAATGGCATGGGCAACTGAACTCTTAGTAAAGAAAGTCAGAAAAACCCAATCACAAAATAACATCATATTGAAATAGCCAATTAAAAACTGTATTTGGTAAAAACAGACCATCAAACAAACAAAAATCCCACTTTCTCACTTGAGTTTACAAGGTAAAGTCAAGACTGAAAAACTCTGACAACTAGGTCTTCATTTTATGCCCACCTCCTTCATTTTGGGATAAGCTACTTATCTCTGCACATGTTAATTACTGAAGGAGTGTTTGTCTAACTTACTTCATCTTCCTCGAAGACTAAAGGCACAGGAATAAATCACCATCTTAATCCTGCATTCACCTTGTACTCGACAAATAGCAGAATCTAAGGGAAAGACCGTTTCTCCTGCACATGTGGGTCTTTAGCCATGAGGGTGAGGCTGTTGCCTGAACTACAAGCACTCTGCTCAAACACTGGCAGTCACAGCAGCAATAAGACTTCTCTGGATCACCTGCAGGACCACAAAACAATCTGACACAATCAATCCTAAAGACTACAATAGAATCAGGACTGTTTACCCTTGCTCTTGCCCTGTTTCTCTTTCAGATTTAGTTTTAGCTCATGCCTGTACCTCCACAGCTGATGTGTGATAACTAGCTTCATTTATTTATTCCCTTTATTTTGCCAATATAGCTACATTCAATAAGTCACCTCTAATTACATTTTTTTTCTGTCACACATCTTTTTAATTAGCGTATTGAATAGGATGGCCAAATTGAGCTTATTGGATTCTAGAGCACAGAAAATTCCCTAAAAATATCTGGTTATAACATTTAAGTCTTTGCTTTATAAACCCAAATATAAAATAGGTACATATTAGTTTGTATAGAGATTATAAATAAATAAATGAGCAGATGATAAGTAACTAATCCCTGGCCAGAATAAATGAATGACTCATGCAGGTTTTATATAATCAGGAAGAAATGTTCTTTCTTATTCTTTATATGTGAGCTACACATGACCACTTCTTTTCAAAGAATACTCTGAGCAGAGGATGAGAAGAAACAAGTATCTGAACAGTAAGAGAACATGAAAAATACATCAGAAACAGAGCACTGTAACATTGGTACTGACTCATCACACGGCCAGTGGCATTCCTGATGTGATTAAAAATGATACTTCTTCTGCTTAGACAACAACTATAGTACAACTACAAGAAAATATCAAACAAAGGAGAATCCTACAAAAACCTAGACTAGTACTACTCAGAACTACCGAGGTCAACAGAGACATTCCAATGCTTATAATCTGACAAGACCTAAGAGGAAGCTAAAGATGCATAACATCTATAGAATCAAGACTGTTCCTGGGTGAAGCTATACAAGTACAAACAATCAAACAAATAAATCAAGAAATGGTGAGGTAAGAATCTCATATTGACACTAGGAGTGGTATTCAGTTATTAATACAATTTATTAATAATTTATCAGTATTGACCTTACAATTTTTTACAAGTGTGACATTCTAGTGTACACTGCTAAATTATTATTTTCTGTTCTGAAAATCTAAGTACAGAATGTATAAAAATTCTATTAGTATTATGTTCTTAATTTTTCTCTACATCAAAACCTATTCTTTCCTGAGAGTATACCTAAAATGAAAAGGAACAAAAGACACTATGAACTCATAAAAGAATCTAGAGACTAAAAACAGAATTCAGTCTCTACTTAGCTTTCTAGGTATCTCAGCTGAAGGCTCTTAAAATTTGTACCACTTTCTGCCAAACGGTTCATCTGTATAAAGCCTTCCTCCTGTAAGTCAGCTTAACTGCCCTGGATCAGAACCTTTCTGTATTTGTGGTGAGTCTATACTAACAGCATTTACTGTAGATTTTCCTAATGCTCTTGGGAGAAGCTAAGACTTGCATATTGGGTGGTTTATCTATCATATATGACCTCAAGTGATGTTTGAGTGTTCTGGTCAGCAGCTTGTCTGGACCTTGTAAGTATCCTCTAGGATGCCAAAAAGTTTAGTAGTAGACTCTATGTACTTCCTTTGACTCAGATCCTGATGGTCTTGTATTTAGGTTTTATTATGAACTCATTTTGTAGACAATATGCAATGTCATTTATTATTGAATAAAGAGATTCAGCCATCCACTCACTGCCTTTCAGCATAAACCTGAATGATTTACTGTTCAACACAATGTAGATCCTTGGGGGAAGCCCTCATCCTAATCACCCTCCTATGTGGAAGTGCTCCCTGTGGGCATTGGAGGCCATCCACTGCCTTCTGTCCCCTTGCTGCCTTGCTCCTAACAAACTGCTGGTGGTGTGTTGGAATCATTAGGCCTGTCAAATTAAGGAGGCTAGTGTAGGCAGTAGAGCAATGACATTGTTGTTCTCAGGCCTGACCATGCACACAGTGGGAGTCGGGAGGTTAAATGAAAGCGAGCCTTCTGTTGGAAAGCAATGTTGACAGAGCTGATAATCACCTGTTCTGGAACCCCCAGGCCATAAAGGCAGGAGGAAGGATGTTTGAAAACAGTTTTAAATGCATGTCTTTCTACACTGTTCCAGGCTTATATATAAATGTGTCAAAACTTCTTTCTTACCAGCATAACTGAAGAGACGAGAACCGGAAAACTCAAAGGTTAATGCCATATTTTCAACAGAGATTTTTTTTTAAGTGCAAGCAATTAAAAGCAATCTTCCCAATGTTGCTTTGAGAATGTTTGTGCTTGTATACACTAATAGCAAGAACTCTTAACAACTTTCCCCAGAGTCCCTCTAAAGCAACATGTTGTAAGTCCAGCCTTCTTGTAGACACAAGACACAACAAACTCCCTTTCCATCTCCCTCCTCAGCCAGGTCTTCCTTCAGCTGAGGTGCTGAGTACAAGCTTCAGCTTTGTCTTGCAGAGAGCTGTTTTTGACTAAGCAGTGATGTCCTAGCCTGCCTGCTAGAGGCTCTCATAATAGCCCTCTCCACTGGCTGTAAGTATCAGCTCACTTTAGATCCCACCTCTAAGAGTTATTTACTGAGTAGATGTCACCTGTGGTAATAAATGAATGCCCTGAGCTCAGGGACATTTCATTCAGTGTTGGAATTTTGAATTATTATGACAAGTCATCAAGTGTCAGCTGTTCACCAGTCACCACCTGATATTTAGTACTTATTCAATATGTATGTGAAGGTAAAGATGAATACGTGAATTAATAAGTCAGTACTTGATATGTTGACCAACAATTCAGGTTTAAAGAACTACTCAAAAGAAATCAATGTTTGAAAGAGATGACTCTTGCTTAACCCCACAAAAAATGCCAATGGCTTCAATATACTCTCACCACTCAACTCAAACATTGTTGCTTTGAAGCAGGTCTCAGACCTTCCTATAAAATCATTCAGAATCTTTTTTCATATTTTTAGGTCTTCATATTATAGAATAAGATACACTTACCTATTGTCTGAGAAGCCACACAGAAAGGCAGTGAGCATGGTGAAAATTTATTTAACCCCACTGTACTGCCCAGAGGTTGAAAGCATCTCAGCAAATATCAGGTTTATAGGTCACACATTAACCAAGCCCAACTCATCTACCCTAAGATGACTAACTCCTGTAAGCTACCCTTCATGCTCCCTTCCCTACCCCTGCAATGTTACATAAGACATGTACTATCAAAGATTATTTCCTCATGATGTAGGACCTACTCTTCCTAGAACACCATTAAGAGTAGACTCAATGCCCCATTTGATCAACTAAAGCTTCCTATGTTGGACTTTGACCATATTTCCCAGCTGCTACATTAATAAATCCCTTGACTGAAGGAGGATTCAACTTAAATCTGTTTATTTCTAATCCTTTTTCCTCTCCATATCCAAATCTAATAAATTTCTGTTATATTGGCCTGAGAACACCAGCCTTAGGTATTCACACACACACACACACACACACACACACACACACACACACACGTACACACACACCACATAGGTTATTATTTATTTATTTAAAGAAATACACTCCTACCAATTATTAAATGTGCTTCTCCCTTCTCTCTGGAGTCATTGGCCACTGTCCCTTGAGGTCAAAGGGAGAAAGGTTGAAGAAAAGAGTTTCTGGAGGGCTATGAGTACAAATGGAAACAGCTACATTCTGGGATCCACTTCAGGGAGACAGATAGTTTGGGGAAAGGAAGAAGAAATATCCAGGGTAAGCAAAGGTCATTGGCTGAAGGCTAAGGTACTGAGAGGCCTCATTAGCATGGGGAGGCAGTCCAGGAATCTCAGGTGCTTAGTAGACAGGCTCTTATTGGGAGAAAGGAAGCTGAACCTGTAATCTCACCAAGTCTATGTGGCATTCTGCATGTAAGAGGTATGGGGGTTTCTGAGCTCCATAGACAACATCAGAGAACGAAAGCCCTGCGGGTCAAGGGAGTCCCCCATTTTGCACCAAATTCAGAAAGCTATTTGGACAGTGGTAGAGTTTGATCTTAATTAGCAGGGCCCAAAGGATGGGATAGGTACTAAATTCTTTATTCATATTTTTTAACTTTCTTTACTATCTTTTAGTTATCATGGTAGCATAGAGGCCTGATAATAAAGAAAAGGCTATCTCTGGATGGGTAGAGACATAACATTCCAGTCGTAGAGGCCAATCATTTGAAAATGAAAGCACCGCTCATGAAGACCCTGTCACTTGAAGCCATGCTAAAGAGATATAGAATAATTATCCCTTTAACAGGATAATGGAGTTTTCCTTTTTTATTTACATCCGCTAGCTCAGCAGTCACTCAACAGCCAAGCCATTCCTCAGAATTAATCAGGAAACTAACCTTTTCTTTCTTTGTGTGTGTGTGTGTGTGTGTGTGTGTGTGTGTGTGTGTGTTTTCATCTCTATTCTAAGCAGGCTTTTCTTAATATTTTAGAGTTCATTCTTTTTCCAAGGCTTCTTTTTTGCCATAGGTTGCTTGTCCATCATGGGGCTGATTTCCATTAAGACCTGATTCAAAAAATATGGCTTCTTTTCTGTTCCTCTTCACTCTCTGTCCTCTAGGTAACTGTTGAGATTTACAGTTTGCCTGCTTCATAGTTTTATTTCAAACTTTAATAAAATTATACCTAAGTTACCTTTTAGGTCTGTACTTAAATTCTTTCATTAATAACACAAAGGCCCCCAAGAGAGGACTGTAATTTCCCCATAATTCTCATCAAATGATATTCTTACCCATTAACCTGTCTTTAAGGTGGCTACATAATTTTCTTACTGTTCTTTCTGGTTGTGAGTATGCTTTCTTGGTCTTATGCATGATCAGATCTCCTCCCTTTTAATAACTTTTCTATCTGATCCCTGAACTCCATTGAGAGGATTCACATTATTGTCTTGATGGCTCTGGAGGTCACAACTTTATCCTCAGCTTCTTCTCGTCCAGGAAACAATTAAGGAGACCAGTTCATCTTTAACTCACAAATAGTTTACTTATGACTGGAGGTAAAAGATGGCTACTTCCAAAGCACTATGAGTACAAGGCACTCTCATATATAGCCAGAGCCAAGCATGTCCAGAATATTATGTGATTTCTCGTGACTGTTTCACCTTCTGTTAAATGACTGTAGAGTTAACTCTTTCTCATGAATTTTTAATGAACTGAATGGATATTGGACACAGATAATTTACTTGTTTAGCATTGCCATTTGAAAAAGAATTTTAGAGTAGTTAACCTGGGCTTCAAGATAAAGCAAGAGTTGTCCAATATCATAACCAAGTAGGGTATGATGGACTCAGGTGCCCTATTTCCATTTGGGGGATGAAGATGAAGGTCAAAATTTTCATAGGGAAAGGTGGTAATGGCACTGGGTGGAGGTTCACAGGTTTCCAATGATTGTATTTTCAACTAGAGCAGAGAATCTGACTCTCTGTAGCACCCTGGCATTTGAGGAAGGAGAAGTTTGGGTTATGGGAGGTGCTCGTACATTACTTAGAAAGTATTTCAGAGGCCCGGTCTGTGTTTACTACACTCCAGCACCAAGCTTCTTCTAAGTCTTAATAGTAAAAGTGTTTCCAGACTTGCTTTATAAGGAAGAGAGACGCACCACCTTTTGCTGAGAGCCCTTTGCCTTTGAGATGCTTTATTAGCTTGCTCATGGAAGTGAGTTTCCCAAGCTCCCAACCCACATCACTCTTCTGTAGATGACATCACAGATGTGTCACACCTTACAAGTGAGTGCACCCTTACCTTCCTTGCAATCCTGCCCTGTGTGAACTTGTTGGTACAAAGAGATGGGATGTCACCTGCCCTGACTGTGCAGTCTTATTGTTCTCAAGGTTCATACAATGAGGCAAATGGGGGCATTTAACTGGGAATCAGAATCTACCTGGCTGCAGGCATACAGTATGGCTTACTTGTTAAGCTTGTTGTTTGGGATATGGGATCTCCCTTCTCTCTTAGATGTATTTGAAATTGAGCATTTTTGGTGTGGTAGAACTGAAGAGTCACTCTTCAGAGCCCTGCCATAGTGTATATGGAGTTTAATTAATAAATACCCTAACACATTTCTTACCCTAAACAACAATTTCTTTCTTTATCTTCCTACCTAACCTACTCATCTTAATGACACTCCTCTCTGGGTTGTTGAATATCTCTTTGCATACAAGTTTTGTTTAATGTCTTTTAAATATGCTTTATCTTCCTAATACTCTTTTACTTCAAAGCTCTATCATAGTCTGAAGACCATTTCTCCTAATATACATTTATCCTCCAGAGCAATTATATACAAGTTCTCTTCCTGAGCAGACTGCTTACATTACATCCTTTTATTTAACAATGTATTCTTGTATATCCTCAAAGTTCTTGCCAGAAGGATATATACATGCGTGTGTTTGTGTGTGTGTGTGTGTGTGTGTTTGTGTTTAAATGGCAAAAATGCTATTTAAAACATCCCTTTGTCTCATTCACTTCAGATAATCCCATGTATTAGGTTTATGATACATTTTTAAATCAAATTGTTTCCTCTTGTTTATTTGTCTCCTGTTTGGAGCCTATCAGAGAGAACCTAGCACTGAAGCAAACATTTTCAATTCATGTTCTTTTCCTGTGCTACAATGATATTAAAACAAGAACGTGCAATCCATTCACTCCCTTGAACACAGAGGAAATGATACATCAGAGACTCTTGGTGCAACTATGCCAACATAAAAATGTCCTAAGTCTTGTCATTGACCACCTTTCCTTCAGTCTCTTCTCTATTTTTGTTACTTCAGTTCTTTTAAACAGGAACATTTCTGGGTCAGGAATTTTTACTGTGGGTTAGTAACCCTGTCCCTCCACTTGAGGCCCTGCCTATTTACTAGAGATGGACTCTTCAAGTTTCCTTTCCCCAATGTTGGGCATTTTGGCTAGGTCACCAATGAGTTCTGAGAGTGTCTCACCTTCTGGGTCTCTGATACTTTCTTAAGGGTCGCCCACTCCCACTCCCTGCTGTTGCGAATTTCCATTCATTTTCTTGGTCCTCTGGACTTCTCTACTGCCCCCTCTTATATCTGATCTTGTTCCCTTTCCCCGCCCCTTCCCCTCTCATACCCTGCCTTCCTCTTCCTCGGCCTCCTGTGATTATTTCCTTCCCCTTTCTAAGTGGGATTGAAGCCTCCTCACTTGGGTATTTTTCCTTGTTACACTTATAGTCTGTAAGTTGTATCCTATTTCTATATGTTTTAGCTAATATCCACCTATCCGTGAGTACATACTATGGAGGTCCTTTTGGGTCTGAGTTACTTACTTTTTGGAGTGAGGTACTCACTCACTCCATTCATTTGCCTGCAAAATTCATGATGTCTTCGTTTTTACACATCAACCTCACAGGGTGGGGGAGGACACCAAGGCCTAACAATATTATGCTATGATATGCTTACAGGCAGAGCCTGGCATGGCCATCTTCTGAAAGCCCTTACTAGCAGCTGACTGAGACAGAAGCAAATACTTGAATCCAACCATTGCTCTAAAGTCATGCACCCGTATGGTTGAATTGAGGAAAGAATTAAAGAAGCTGAAAGGGGGAACAATCCCATAGAAAGACCAGCAATCTCAACTTACTCAGACCCCAGGGAGCTCCCAGAGACTGAACCACCAACCAGAAACATATATGTGCTGGTCTGAGGGCCCTGGTGCATATGTAGCAAAGGTCTGTATGATCTGGCCTCAGTGGGAGAAGATACACTTAATCCTTGAGAGACTTGAGGCCCCAGGGAAAAGGAAGGCCTGATGGTGGGAGCACCCTTTTGGAGGCAAGGGGGAGGAGGAATGGGATGAGGGACTGTGGGGGGAAAACTGAGTAGGCAGGGGCAATGACTGGAATGTAAATAAATAAAATAAATTTTTAAAAAAGAAAATATACAGAAACTAAATTTAAAAAATTTAACAAAGAGAGAAAGAAAACATGTCCTAAGTCCAGAAGGGTACAGAAGAAAGGGAAAGAGGCAGGGGAGAGGAAGAGACCCTAAAATCACGTGAGTCAAAGTTCTTCCAAATGCTGGGAACCCTATAGACAGTTCATTGCTCTCTTTGTAATTTGAAGCACATTTGAGTCAGGGCAAGAGAAGGGAGACAAAATGAGTAAATTTTTTCTTTGATTATCATTAATAATAATAATAGAGAAGAAACTGAGTGGCTACTACAGTGGATGGATGAAGAAACTGTAGTGAGCTCACCTTGTGGACAATTTTACAGTTACCCCAAATGAGTATATGGCAATCATACAGAAAACAGTAACTCTTATAGACCATTAATTATAGCCTACTGTCTGTAGAAACTGTAGCCTCACACCATGGATGCTTTTATCTACCTGGTGACCCCACCCTAGAAAAGTTGAACAAATACTAACTTAGATAGTCCAGTAGATCAGTTCTGCTTTCCTCTGATGACTCTTCCTTCTTTATGTGACAGCCTGGAATCAAAATGGAACTCGAGAACCCTGAAAGGCCTTTCAGGGTTTTTACTTCTATACCTGATGGCAGGTCCTTGGGTTCCTTTCCCAAAGTACTTTCTGAAAAAGGCTCATGATCGTAAGTATGGACTTCTTAAGCTATCATGCTTTTCTTGAGGACCCAGAGGTCATTTTTTGTATTGCAAATCATCAGGAAAGATAGAGAATCTCTCTCCCAACCCTGTGGAAAGCTAGATTTCTGACCCCAATATTGGCCAGCCAGCAGACACAGCTGCCTGATGGCATTTACCCTGTCCAACCCTTTGCACTCTTACTTCCTTGCCTCTGATTAAGCCCTTGCTCAGCTCTGTATTACTCTTTCATCCTCCCTTTATAAGGCCCAGTCACTGTTTAACCTACTGAAGTGAAGTACAGTTCATGCTGGACCCCCTTTTCCCCATTTGATGCTACACTACTGATAACAGTCTAGTCCTTCTGCTTCCCCAGGTGTCTGGCTTTGTTTAGCTTTCATAGGGCCAGAGGCTAAGGAACTGAACCCTTCATCATGGTGGTTGTTGAAGGTTCTGGGATTGTGCTCATCAGAAATCAGTAGCAAAGGCATTCTCTTCGTTTCTGAAAAGAACAATCCTGCACGTTGCCATGAATAAAAGTTTAAGGAAAGTTTGCTGTTAAGCAATTCAGATTTATGAATTTCACATTAAATCAGCTAAGTACATCTGTTACACTCATCATAATGGCAACTTTTGGGTAATGATTTCCTAGAATCACAAATGATGTGCAAATTCTCAGCAATTTAGGCATTTGGAAGGGCATGCATGCGTCCTGGGTGATTGCCTATTATCCTCAAACACCCAGCTTCTACCATGGCCTTTGTTCTTCATTTTATGCTTCAGAATCAGGAAGCATAATCCCATGTGGGAGCAGAGAATTAACCCCACTAGGCATATCTCTGAATGTATTAGATAGTGTCCCATTTTCTCTAATTCACTATTTTGCAATGTAGCTCACAAACTGCTAAAAGTACTTCCCAAAGAATGAAACAGGCAGAGTGTGTGTTTGCCTTCCAGATTTATGATCCACATACAGCGTCAGTCCTGCTATTAGAAGACACTACACTGGGACCACATTTCTCATTTCTCTTTTAACCCTAGCCACAAACTTTTCTTGCTTTTTTACAATCTGACTGGGGTATGAATTGGCCTTTAGAAGTATGACATTATATTTCTGTTATATATCTGACACAAAGTAAAGGCCAAAAGGGATTTATAGAACAACCAAAACTCTTGTCCCTGTCAGAGGCCAGTTATTAACACACACACACACATACACACACACGTACACACACACACACACACACACACTTCCAAAACTGGAAGATGATATAAGCAAAAACTGCTATAGTGCCAAACAAATTTTACAATTCTTCTCACAGATTATTTATTCCCTCTGTGGTGGATTGAGTAAAAATGGCCCCCATAAGACCAAAGGAGGTGTCCTAAGAGTGGCATTACTAGAAGGCGTGCCCTCGTGGAATAGTTGTGGTGTGGTTGGCGGAATTACGTCATTGTGGGTGGGCTTTGAGGTCTCAGATGTTCAAGTAATGCCCAGCATGGCATTCAGTTCCTGATGTCTGTCAATCTGGATGTCGAACTCTCAGCACCATGTCTGTCTACATACTGCCATGCTTCTGGCCATGACAATAGTGGGCTAAACCTCTGAAACTGTAAGCTAGCCCCTATTAAATGATTTCTGTTATAAGAGTTGCTATGGTCATAGTGTTTCTTCACAGCAATGAAACCTTAGCTAAAATACCCTCTGTACCTAAAACTTCTGAGGTGGGCAACACAAGGAAGGAGCAGACATGCAGCTTACATTTTGTAGGTGGACATGGCTCTTCATCAAGCTCTCAGACTTCATCATTGTGCTGGATGCCTTGAGGCTGTAGTTTTTCCCATTCTGCGATTCTTTCAGGTGCTCCTGAATTTGTTTAGCTTGTTTCCTGCAGATATGAATATGTGGATAAATATTTGCATAGATATATTGTGGTATATATTTTGAAGTTCTTTTAAAAGTGTCCATATTTGATTCCACAGTTAAAATTTGAAGCTAGGGCTTGAGTAGCATATTGTTAATATGCTAATATTTATACAGTTCCAATGTATGTAACTATGCATAGATTAATGCTTAAGGAGCTTTCTGTTGGTGGTGGTGGTGGTAGTGGTACCAAGAACCTAAATAATAAAGCCGTTAACGTTTTCTTTTTTTGGTTTCATGCTGAAGGTCAAATCTAGAATCGCATGCAGGCTAGTCACACTGTCTACCATGGAACTGTGTATCCATCCTGTAACAGAGTTAACCTTTATGAGCTAATGCTTACACAGAAATTTGCAACACTATGTTTTAAAGTTTAATGCACTCATTGTTTTATTTATTTCCACAATAAACCTCTGTAATGAGATAATCTACTATACCCATTTAATAGATGAGAATTTCGAGGAACAAAGAAATGAAATCATTTATTAAAGGGTATTAGACAGGAAGGGTTTCAGTCCACTCAGTCTTGCTTCATACTCTATTCAGAACCACCAATCAGAACTGTCCAGCCACTTGTATAAGGTCCTTGAACATCTAAATGGAGAAGTCGACATTGCTCTGATTTTGACCTCCCACGGAAACTGTCTCCATATAGTGATTGTTGTTTACACCATTCAATATCTATACAAAAAGGATCGATATGATGGTTTGTATATGCTTGGGCCAGGGAGTGGCACTATTAGGAGGTGTGGCCTTGTTGGAGTAGGTGTGTCACTGTGGGCATGGGTTTTAATACCATAGTCTTAGTTGCCTGGAAGCCAGTCTTCTCTTAGAGGCCTGCAGATGAAGATATAGACCTATTAGTTCCTCTTACACCTGCCTGCCTGGATGCTGTCATGCTCCCACCTTGATGATACTGGACTGAATCTGTGAACCTGTAAGCCAGCCCCAATTACGCGTTGTCCTTTACAAGTCTTGTCCTGGTCATGGTGTCTGTTCACAGCAGTAAAACCCCAGCTAACATAGTGGACCGAACTACTATTTAGTTTCCTTTTTCAAGGGTTTCACACAGCAATTATCTATCATCTCTAGACTCAAATGTAACTGCAGGAACATTCTCTTAAGTTTGATTCTGCAGGTCCTAGCCCTATAGAGACCCACTGGTAAAGTGCCTCTTATAAGACAAGTTTCTTAGGCAGGCAGCAATCAGACCATGGTCTCTGTTATAGGAGGGGCCGACAGGTGATCTAGATCTTCTCTCTGCCCATTTCGTTATTCTCAGTTACCTACCTAAACTTCGCCATGCCCTTTTCTTTTTTCTGTAAGTTGCATTCATAAGAGCTCACTCCCATGGATACCAAGGCAGTTACAAGCAAACTGTTCCTCTCTTTTCCTTTTTGTTACCCAACATGCTCAGTGCTGTAGAAAGATGCTACAGAAGAATGAGGGCATTGTTCCAAAGATAAAAGATTGTACTAATTGCCCCTCTCACAAAACACTGGTACATTCTAAAGGATTCAGACGTAATGCACATCTTTGAATTTAAACCCCAGTGTGAAGTGGCTGTCTGTTTAAACATTTCTTTTATCTTTTCAATTATTTGCCAGGGGGCTTGCTTTAATCCACTTAAAATATTCTATCAACTTCCTAAAAACGAATCTATAGTCTGTTGATAAAAGTGAATTTATCTCATAAACATTTAAGGAGCACACAGCAGCCACATACAGGGGGACGGAATTGTTTTGAGAAGCAAACTGAATATCAGGAGATGAGACGACAAGTAAACCATCATGAAGCAATATAAGAAGTTTTCACACAAAGCAAACACTCAGTTACATCTCTGGGATAAAAATAGTAGGAAGACTATTTTCTCTGTAATCGCATAAATCCAAAACTGGAAAAGTATGCTTTTATGGAAATATTATTCATACAAAATCTGAACGTATTTCTTGAATCTGTCTTTATAATTTCTCTTCTATACCTTTATCATGCAAGACCTGACTCAGTAATATTTCAGAATAAATGACTTTCCATTTGGAATATGCCTTGGCTTTTTACCGTCCCACTCTTTCTTGGTTTTCTTCTTTTACAAATACAAGGATTATTCTGGTTTCTTTGTCCATTTTTTCCCTCCCCTTAGCAAATGAGAACAGAGGGAATGACCAACTTCTGGCTGGTTTGTTTTCATCCTTTGAAAGCTGTCACTACATACAAGGTTTGTGCATACACCCTGGAATGCTACCAGTTCAATAAGATCAGAACCCAGGCTTAGCAGACTACCATGTCATAGGTATCTCTGGTCTGATGCCTTAAGAGGGCATATGCACAGTAGAACTGTAGACACCACAATCCAGTTGGCATCTATCATTACTAATGTCACATGCTGAGTTTCTGAGGAAGCAGATCTTGGCATAGAGATAGTATTCAGGAAATATATTGGGTGTGTGTAATGCCACCATCTTTGTAAGTGAAGAAATGGGGATTGTGGAGTGGGAGAAACTGGAATGGGGTTTAATAAGGGTAAGCCCCATGAAGCATTTCGAAACTGACTTGGTTCTGAACCCAATTTTGACCTTTGGGCTTATCTTCAGAGTAAGATACTACTCACATTGATCTACTACTACTGCAGGTGTGATATCACAAAGCAGGTTGCTTAAAACCATTTTTTAGTATTGGATGCTGACAACTTGGAGACAAAGACCTCTACTACTGCAGAAGATAACAGTAGGGCATCAGAATATCCACGTGAGCCCAGAATATTTTACACAAACCACAGCCCACAAGAAGATTCAGGATGCTATTGACAGTAGAGTGTGTGTGTGTGTGTGTGTGTGTGTGTGTGCGCGCGTGCGCACGCATGCATGTGCACACAAGCACACGTGCACTTAGTGGCAATTCCAATTCCCAGGTTTTCTAGTATTTTCCTGATTTTGAGAACTCATCTCTGATTCTTCTACCTGCACACATTTCCTCTTTGGTCCATGAATCTAATTTTAGAGTTGAGCTGTGTGATTGGTTTTCAGTTAACTAAGGACTAGTGCAGGCAACCTCATCCTTCTTTCTTGTGTAGGTTAAAAGTAATGAGAAACTCCTTTAAGAATTTAGTTTCCATCATATCGTCTGTAAATTGGACTATCTGGGCTCATCAGGAATGATTAGAACTCCTTTCCAATGCTTTTTGGCATTGCTGGATGATTCAGTTATCCCCACCAGAACATTCTCTGACTGTAAGATGTCTTCATTTCTGCTACCTCATGTTGCCTACCTTCATTTTTGTTTCAGCCATAATGGTACATTATATGTGATATTGCATGTCAGAACATAAACCATGAATGAAATTATGTGAGGAGCATTAGAAGATCTTGCTAGAAAACTCCTACAAAATAAGGTCACATTCTTGTGACCTCTGTTTCTGTACAACCTGTGTTGTCCTGGAAATGTGCTCCCATATTCCTCCCAGGTGTAGTAAACATGCGTGGGTTTACTTCATATTATCTATCATCTGTTATTACTATCCAGACGATGCTTTCAAGCACTGGTTCTTCTCGTGACTGTACCTAGCCTAAACTCATGTGAACTGCTAATTCGTTCTTGCTTAACCTCTAGAACACCTTCAAATTAGAAACTATCTGATGCTCTGAATAAAGTTGACTGTTGCATGAGACCTTAGTCCACCTCATTTTTAGGCGCTACTCCCCCAGGTTTATGCCACCAACTAGAGCAGTAACAGTTGCCAATAAAGCATGTGAGGAGGTCATGCAGTGCCAAGTGTAGCAAGATGGAGAAAAAAACTTGAAAACTTGAGCAGCTCATATGTAATAGTTGTGAAGCTGGGCCTTCAGGCAAGTCACCTAAAGGGAGAGCAGAGGCTGTCTCTGACTCTGTTGCCTGTCGTTGGGACACTTTCACCTAACCGGGCTGCTTTGTCTGGCCTCAGTAAAAGATGTGCCTAGTCTTACTGCAACTTGATATGCCATGGCTATTTGATATCCATGGGAGTGGGCTCCCTTTTCTGATGAGAAGGGGACATGGGGTGGATGTAAGGAAGGAAGATAGGATTGGGAAGAGAGGAGGGAGGAAAGCTGCAATCAAATATAAAGTAAATAAATAACTAAAAACAAAAGCGACTAGAGCAGCAATTCCAGAGTTGTTATGGGGGATATAATATAATATGAATATAAATGACTAAGAGCATGGAGCTTTTGGCAAAACCCAGCTCTCTGTAATCAGACATTACATCCCAGCACACCAAATGGATGCTCCAGTGAACTCATTTGGAGAGCAATGAAAAGTTTCTTAAGATCCTGTTAGAAGTGGAGCTTCCAAATGATATACTGTATCTATAGTTTATGCATGAAAATTAAGAGCAAGAACATTCTTTCCTCTCTAATATTAGAGAAAGAGAAGTAGGAATCCATGAATCTGTAAGAGAATCATGTAGATGTAGGCATTATATTTGTGGCCATTCCGTATTGTTAGTAGAGAGTTAGTACCTGATGTCGTTACGCAGACTCAGGAGCATAAGGACAAGTCACTTCAGATCTCTGATGAGAAATATGATTCCAGTTGGAAAGGCCTTTGATTTTTATTATTGCAATCGTATAGCTCTTATCTTTTTATCTTTTCTTCTATTCTCCACTTTATTTTTACAGTATTTAATATTGATATATTCTCTAATATGTTTCAATCAAATCCACACCCATACACCCCAAGATTCCTCCTCTACCATATCCAACCATTTTTTTCCCTTCCATATTTCTGTGCTAATTCTTTTTAACCCAGGTCAACTTAGTGTTTCCTGTATGTGCATAGGTGTAGGACTATCGACTGTAGCATGGATAGCCTCTGAAGATGAGCAATCATGAAAACTCTTTTTCACCCAGCAACCATGAGTTGCCAATAGCTCTTCAACCATAACAGGTAGAAGACTGCCCCAGTGTGTGCTTCTCTATCAGCTTGGTCCTCTAAGTCTGCCATGAGGAATCCGGCACTTAACAGTGATTCCAGTAAACACTGACTTCTCCACACACCCCAGCAATAGATGTTGGCCACAAAGCTCCCTTGCTGACCAGGGAGAAGGTGCAATGGTGTTGATGTCAGACATCCTGCACTTGTTTTACTTGGTAAGATGTCTATAATCAATCTGTTGCTTAAATGTGTCACAACTGCAAATTCTACTCTAAGAGCAAGTGATTAGTTTCATCTTCATAGCAATTTACTTATTGCTCTGCATACACAGATGTTGAAAGCAGATATGACTAATGCCAATTAGGATGTGGCTATCCTTTGTATGCTCTAGTGCTACTTTTAATTTCATAGATATCCAGATTACAAGGTCCAGAGTGGAAAGCCATGAGTATAAACAACTCAAGCTCACCCTGGGGTGTTTCTGTTTAAATAATAACCAAGTTCTTTACAGCATCATTCAGCCCTCATTCTATGTCTATAAGGTATTTTTAAATTCATATTTTGCAAAACAGAAAACAGGAAGGAAACATTACTAGTTATATCAACAGAAGGCTACTTGGAGATCCAAATACATCTGGGGTTAGTCTAATACCCCAGGCAGTACCCTCACATGGCCTCACTGGAGCTCCACCAGAGCAGGGAATCTCTCAACTCATTATGGGCAGATTTGCCATACAGCTGGAATACTATATAAGCAAATTTGGTACTATAGTTTATAGTATAGATGTAAATTGAACTTCTGGGAGCTTTAGCACCATATTTATGATTTTCAACTCTGTTCCATTCCCAACTTAATATTTTAAAATAAGATCCTGTATAATGTGTTAAATGACCTCTAAAGGCCCATTTGCTGTCTTGGTCCAAATTGGCACTCAAAAAGATGGGTGGAGACCTTAACATGTGGACCTATTAGAAGGTCTTCAGGTGATTGCAAACATCCCCTTGAAGGGAATGATGAGACACTACCCCTTCCTCTTATCTTCACATTCTGCCAAGAGGCAAAAAGCCATCCCCTGCTCTATACCTGCACAATGATGTGTTGTCACACTCTGTTACAAGATTCAATGGATTGAATCAGTCCTGGACTAAAATGAACCAAATGGAACCCAGATAAGTGTATGTCATTTCAGTATCACAGCCTCTTTGCTAAGGAAACAGAAGCTGACTAATGCATTAACAGCAAAACTTGGGGTTTTGCAAGGGCTGAGAGTGATTCACTAAAAAGCCCAGTGTGCCTCTCACACTGGAAATCACCACTGTCACAGACAATTGTGACAGAGATGTGGCAGAAAATGCCATGTGCCATTCTGGATAAAGTCCCCAAGTAAGGAAAAATGAAAGAAAGAAAGAAAGAAAGAAAGAAAGAAAGAAAAGAAGAAAAGGAAAGAAAAAATGTTATGTCAAAAACTAACGAAGGCTGAAACTAGGGACATTAGTTACATGGTACAATTATTGGCGCATTATTGTGACAAAAATATCATGCTAATACAAGACTCTAATAACGGTGGCACTAGGTCTAGAATGCATGGGAAACTCATGTACTATTATTATAGACTTTCTGAAATTCTAAAAGCATTTTAAAAAGTTTATTGAAATAATAGTTACTAATCCTGTAGTCACATCCCAATATGTATTATTTAAAGTCATAAGTGTAGTTCCCTTTAAAAATTGATACATGTGACTTACAGACAGGTGTTATAAACTGTATCTGAAAAGTGATCCATTTTTGGAAGAGAAAAATGAACAGAAAAACAGGGATCCAAAGAAAAGCAATTGCATGTTGTCTATGATTGAGGCAGGCCACAGGTGTGAAACTGAAGCCAATGTCTCCAAGGCTCAAGAACCCAAAAGACTAATACTTCAATCTGCAATTGCTATTTTAATTGCAGATGGCATAATTTCCATTAATAATTCTAACCATGTTCTTTTATTTAAATCTAGCAGTATGAACACATTCCCATATGTAGAATATACATTTAATTCTGCTTTATGAATTATCAAAGTCCCTTCACCTGCATATAGTTTCTTGGCAAGGAAAATTCACAGCATGTTAAAGTTCTGTATTCCCAACTGAACCAATGCACTTGTGTGTGTGTGTGTGTGTGTGTGTGTGTGTGTGTGTGTGTATGAGTGCATTCTTTCCTTAATGTGGCTTAAATTTTATAAATACAAAGCAAAAACTGTTTGAAAGTTGAGACTTTTGTGTGGTTTCCCCCCCACCGTAAGTATTTTTCCAGGAGTATAGTATTATTCCAGATGATATCAGATAGCACTTAAGTTCATAGCTGAAGATTCCTTTCCCCTAACCCAGTTCCAACTGAGAAAGTTAATCCTTAAGTGACAGCCATTGACCCTTTAATGCAGACAGGTGATCAAGTTGCACAAACAATCACTGTGTGTATCTGAGACTTCCCCACACTGTGCATCTGAGGAACTCCTATGACTGTATGCATTTGTTGTGGTCCATAGAAGGCTCTAATTCTCTGCAGATCATTGTTCTACCTGTGTGCAAAGAATCCCTCTCTTTGGAGCTGAAATTGAAAAAATAAAGCAAAAGATCTTTCTTTAAGAAGGAATCTTTAATCACCAGAGAAATGGTCTTACTTGCTCTTGAAGTAGAATGCTGCACAGAACATGCCCACGATGACAATTCCAAAGATGATACATGAAATTGACAGCACCTGCCTTTGATATACGTCTTCACTCTCTGTGAATTTGAAAAACAGAATTAGAATAGATGCCAATGGGGCAGAGAGGCAGCAATCTCCATCTCTCTACTTCTGAGCTGGTAGGAGTCTTTCAAAGCCAATATTTTTGGTTGTTGTTGTTCCTGTTGTGAATAGGAGAAAACCATGAGGAAGACATTATGATTCAGCCTCTTTGTAGAGATCTATACCATAACACTCTATTATTTTTAATTTTTTCCTTTGAATATCTCTTCAAACACATAAGTACTCTAACACTCTCATAAATATAACAACTTGGTAAATATTATAAGTGGATGCTGTGAGTTCTGAAAATTTCAGGAGCATATGTTTTAGTAACTGCAGTTGGGCTCATTTATTGAGCTAGAAAATAAGTGTCCCTCTAGAGTTTCTGGTGCCAACAACAACCTTGAGTTTATATTCTGTGATGCTCATGTTTTTGTGTTATCTCATTCTGGTTTTGAGTTCTGTCATCATTTATCTTTCTACTTCTCTAATATTGATGTATGTATATAAAATATAAAAACCATGTTGACCACAGCTGTAGCCATCTCTGTCTCCATGCTCTGGCCCAGTGGACACTAGCCTCTACACCAATGTGCTGCCTTGTCTTTTGTCACAAAACATGCCAATGGGACATTTTCAGTCACTACAATTTAAACCCAACTTCTTTTTAAAAATATACTTGCTAAAACAATCCTTCCACCTTATCAAGTGTGTTGGATCCATCGTTCTAGAACTTTCTCTTTGCAAATTGTCATTGTTTTTGTTTGTTTTCATTTCTCCCTTTAAACAGCATGAAAACCAGAGGACATGGTTACAATCATTAACCCACTTGCATATACTCTCTTTAACTGTTCTCATGTATTTTCCCATTCATCTATTTGGCAACATACCCACGTGCAAATTCAAGAAACTGGCTACTTTTACAGCACATTGATCATCTCACAGTGTGTCTAGAACATTTTGCTATGGGAAATGTACTTTGTAAGACTTGGAGACTGACAATCAGATTTCTTTGGTGGGCATCAAGTTCTGACAATGGCATTTGCTCAGTAGTTCATATAACCAGGTTCATCCATCTACCTCAACAATCCTCAAACATCTGACCCAGTGACATTTTTCTGACTCTCAAATATTTCACAAGCCCTAAGAGAAGCCTGTGTAGAGAATCTAGTCCAACAATCCAAAGTCACAGCAAAATGAGCATATTCCTTCTCATTTACTTTCATCCTTCTTTATCTTTTCATCCTCTGTTTCTCTCCACCTTCTCACTAATTTATATAGGAATTGCTCAACTTTAGTGTGCATTTCTTTTTTAAAAGATTTATTTTATGTATATGAGTACACCATAGCTGTCTTCAGAAACACTAGAAGACAGCATCAAATCTCATTAAAGATGATTGTGAGCCTCCATGTAGTTGCTGGGAATTGAACTCAGGACCTTTGGAAGAGCAGTCAGTGGTCTTAACCGCTGAGCCATCTCTCCAGCCCTTTATTGTGCATTTCAAGCACCCTGAAAGCTTATAGAGGATGTGCCATCCTTACCAGCTCCTGGTGAGTTCCTGAGCAGCATACCTCAGTGAGCACATAGCTTTTGGTTTTGGAAAGGTTCTCAGGTGTCTGTGCTGCTTTGAGTCTAGCAAACACTTCCTGAATTGAAGAAGAATGCTCAGCACATGGCTCACCTGCTTTTTGAGAGATGATTGTAGTGTGTAACTTGGACATAGACAAGGTTGTTTTCAGTGAATTTTCAGGTGATTCTAGTGCATATTATAGTTAGGGAATTATTCATTTTGAAGAAATACTGTACTTTTATCAACAACTATTTCCTTAGTTTACACTTTCTCCTCTTTCATGATGGAGTTCTCTCATTATTGAACATTAAAGGAAGCACACATCTATATTCCCAGCACTCTTGAGGCTGAGAAAAGAATTTGATTTTGAGGTTAACCTGGGCTACATAATGAGATAATATCTTAAAAACTAAACTCCTTGGAGATATTTTGCTGTTATTATAGAAACTATAAAGCTGATATTAAATGTTTGATGGAAACATAAAAGATCAAGTGTGAATACAACATTATTTTTGAAATCAGGAGAACAGAGATTTTATTGTAAGAAGAGCTATAGCAGTCAAAGAAATGCCTAATTCTAGAGAAAGAAAAAAATGGAACATAAAGGAGAGTCTAGAAATATGTTTCTAAAATTTACCAAAGTATGAACATAATTTCGTAATGAAAAAAATCAAAATGGCATTGCTAGAATAGCCTAGAAAAGTTCCAGAAAGCGGTTATTGACCACAATTTCACATTTTACACTGAAATAAATTCTAAAAAGATGCAAATATTAAAAATCTAAAATAACAGATATAAATACAAAATTTTCAAACTATGAAATTAGAAGTAAATATTTGAAAAGATCATAATATTATGGATTTGAAAAAGTTGAAACATAAAATATGCAAACTAAAATGTTTGCAAATCAAGAATATATACAGAGACATGTTATAATGTTTGTTCTTCATAGATGCTGAATGGGTTTGGCCATCATAGATTCATGTGTTTGAATGATTGAGTAATATGGAGTGGTACTACTAGGAGTGGAGGCCTTGTTGGAGGAAGTGTGTCATTGAGGGCAGGATGTAAAGTTGTATATATGCTCAAGCCCTGCCCAGTGCAGAAACCAGTATCAACCTGGATGACTGAGGATGTAGATGTAAATTTTCAGCTGCTTATCCAATACCATGCCTGCTTGCTTGCTGCCATGCTTCCCACAATGGTGACAATGGTCTAAATCTCTGAACCTGTAAGCCAGCCCCAATTACATGTTTTCATTGATAAGAGCCCCAGTCATGGTGTCTTTTCACATCAATGGAAAACCTAATTACTACAGATGCCATTATGAAAATAAGTAGGAAAAGCACTCTCTCAGAAAATACTCAACATGAGACCTAAACATAAACTATAAGCCATTTTCATGACTTAATAAGCAACTGATTTTTGAGATGGCAATTTTGAGTTAATTCTATTCTGAGGATAAATTCTCAGGATAACTTAGAATGATTAAGTATCCACACTCTACTCTGAGAATAAATTTTCAAGAGAACTTGGACTGATTAATTATACACAAAATGTAAGGGGATTTCAAATAAACTATGATATTTGTAGTTCCTAATAAAATAGCTAAAAGTCAATGCTTAGTTTGCTATGGCAAGGATATGGATCAATGAGCTCTCTGGAATATTCATATTTTTAATAGACATGACATAACTCTTTAAAAGCAGTTTCACAGAGATAAAAATATACCTACTTTATGATGGAGTCATTCCATTCCTAAGTATTTAAGCAGCTTTAATGAAAAGTTCATTTTACTTTTTATGGAAGTCAATGAAATGACTTTATTTGTAACCCTCAATAAAAAGTTGGCAAACATTCAAAGACAGGTCAATGGAAAAATCTTAGTATATACCTACAATGTAACACTCCTCAGCACTAAAGAGAAATTAATAAGGGAAGTAATAAATAAATGAGTGTCAAAATAAGATGCCTGACATAGATCTATACTGTATAGATAGTATACAGTCATACAAAACTGTAGAAACAGGAATTTGTTGCCAGACACATGGAATAGCTATGTACTGTCTGGAGAAGGAAAGGGCGAAGGATTACAGAGCAACATTAGAAAGTTTTTAAGTTGTAGGTGCATCCATTATCTTAATTTCAGTGTTATCTTAATTTCAATGAACATTTCATGGTAGATAATCATATTATGTTGTATCATATTAAACACTTGACAACGTTCATATCATCTTAATAATAGCTATAAAAATATTAAATCTAGCGGGACAAATTAAGATAAAAAATATATTGAGACAATGAAGAATTTTCTGCATAGAAAATAGAACCCAAACTTCTTTGAATTCCTTTTAAAATTATGCTCCCATAAACCTTCCTCCATATGGCAAACAATATGAATTTATAGTATATAAATTATGTCATACATATACATGTGCATTATGTTTATATTCATACATTCGGTCATTACTATACATATCACTATTAAACATGTAAATGGATCCCCTGTTAAACTCAAAGTAATGTCTCAAACCTTGAATATGAAAATAAATGACTGATCTGACAACATCTAATTTTTTTTTCTAGAATGTCTGATAGTTTCTATAATTTTGATGCTTGTTGTTCTCTCCCTCTCCTGCTCCCGCATCTCTTCCTCTTCTGTCTCCATGGTATGTTTTTCTGTCTGTTACTGTCCTCTTTTCTGTTGACTTAAATTCAATATTACAATCTCAGAGATGTTGCACTGTGGTTGTAAGCCCCACTGGTTCAAGACACTGAATTTTCATTTGTTCATTGGTTCGGCATTGTTTCTCCAGCTCTTAGAACAGACCTACTCAGCTGCCTATATGAAGAAATGAACGTGCATTTCTGTTTTACACAAATAGTCTGATTTAATTTGTATGTGATTGCATTGCCTCTTATCTTAAAGAACACTTAGGTCCAGCACCTCTGATTATCACACTATTTTTTTTTTCAAGTTCTGAACATTGGCTCTGTCCATCAGGAACACTTACCACTGACCCCACCCATTCTTCAGGTGATATTCCCTGGATGAGGGGTTGGGTTTGTCTCTCCAGAACATGAACTCTTCACTGTGACTCTGTATTTCCAAAGTCTTCTTCACAGAATAGAGTTGCACATAGAACATAATGAGATTACTTGTCCCCGGGTGTCAGAGACCACTGCAGCATGGTCTAACAACAGATAGAAGCTTTAAACCTATATACTGGTCCCAACATACACCACAACTGCAATGATTTTAAGTTCAGTTTGTTTGGTGTTTTGGGCCTGGCTGTGCTTGGAGCTGATAGTACTGCATAGCCAGAATGCAGGACAAGGGTTGGCTGAAGAATACAAATTTTCTCCCACCAGGATTTTCTAAGATCCTCCCACAATGCCCTTAAATGATTCCAAGAGCAAGTGAAATGAACCCCTGCTTTCTGATGTTTCTCTTCCAGAATTGCCAACTATAGTACCAAACATATCACACCTGTCTCAAAATCTTCAAGGAAAGAGGCTGTTTTCTTTCTTTCTTTCTTTCTTTCTTTCTTTCTTTCTTTCTTTCTTTCTTTTCTTTCTTTCTTTCTTTCTTTTTTTCTTTCTTTCTTTCTTTTTTCTGAGACTGTCTGCCGTAGATTCTCTTTAAATTTGACTGCATACTTTCAAGTTCTTTGTCCTGTGAAAATGTATCTCAAACCAATGCTTCACGAACATCTTCTTCTGCTTCATTTACATTTTAATTGATGTTTCACACTAGAATATTGGAAAATATAAAGTACACCTAAGAGAAATTTTAGGTTATTTTATTTTCCCAGTAAATGGAGAGGGACTATTATATGGTTTAACAGGTTGGGTTGAACATTTTAAATTTGAAATTGCTCAAAGTAAAAGGATGTCATAGAGACCTTGTTGGGAGCATTTTGCCATCTAAAATTTGTCATCTTTTCTACTCCACTTTTGTAGGCTCATTAAATGTTCCAACTGATCTTAGAAGCAAAACATTCCACAGCATTCTATCTTGCTAGGTTGTAGTAAGATGGTTGTAGCAGCACACATATGAATTTCAAAACAAAACTGGCCCCTTCTTGTTACTACCAAAAATAAATATGAATATTAAGGATTACGGAACCCATTAAAACAAAACATGGCAAAAATAAGATTGTTCCCACTATCATGAATGCCTTCCATACATGTGTATTCCCTACTACTTAAATTCGTCAAATGTAGCCTAGAAAGTGCAACAAAAGCAATTCTGTGTTTAAATCAAGAGTGAAATTAAATGACTAAAGGCTTAAAATTAATTGATAGACCCAGATGTGGCCAGATGATGATCCTATTTGGTGTCTTTGATTGATAGAAAGTTAAACAACATTCATAGGCAGCAAGGAAGGGCCTAGGAGCCAGGCAATTAGGATTTCCGATTGGTTTTGGCTACCTTAATAGTTCATTACAACTCCGTGATTTTGAAGGCCTTAGACCTTATCTCAACCAACAGAAAGTAGTGGAATTACCTTTGTGTGTTGTGGGAGTGATGTTAAACAGACTTTCCTAAGGATTTAATGTGTTGTCAACTATTTAAAAAACTCTAATTACATTTCCAAAACTGTAAAATTTGCCTTAGAAAACATATTTTCGCTAGCTTCATGATAGATCCAATTTTGCAAACAAGAATACAAAGCATCCCATATTTTTTAAATATATCATTAATAATTTTAAGTCATTGTGAATCGGACTCCTATAGTCAACAAAGTGGTGTTTAGAGCCAATGATATTTAAATTCAAGTTCATTATTTTGAGTTTTGCCATTTCTCAGTATAATTTTGGAATGTCCTTTAACTTTAGGATTTCCCCACTCAAATAGGATTATCCACAGTTTTGTTTTATATACAATTAGCCCGGTGCTAAAACCTAGAGTTCCAAAACATACCTTTCCTTTAAAATGGTTTATAGAGCCCATGCAACTTTAATATATACAGCTATTTCAGAAATGGTAATAGAAAAATGTCAAGGAATAGAGAAGCTTGACATTGGCTTGCTTCACTTCCAGAGGACCAGCATTCAGTTCCCAGCACCAACATGATATCTAATAATTGTCTGTTAACTCTAGGACCAGGGCATCTGATACCCTCTTATGGCCTCTAAATATACTGCATGCTGTGCACATACCTATATAGAGGCAAACCCTCATATACACAAAATAAAAATAAATTTTAAAAGAAAAAGTCAAAGGCACATACATATTCTAAATTACCTCAGGACAGTGGGGACATTAAGTTATACAGTAAGGACATTCTATTATGACTCTCTCAAGTGGCCTGAGTTCTATTGAAACTGTCAACCCCAGAAGGGGTTGTTCTCTCTTTATCGCACAGCTTCCAGAACAAAGGAATATAGGAATAAACTTGAAAGGGATTGTGTAATGTTGGTGCACAATGGGAGGGCATGACATGAGCTCAGATTAGCTGTGGTAGGTGTCAGCACAGCAGCAAGTAGCAATGGGAGGGAACAAATAGAGGAGAACTTTAATCAAATACTTAAGGGACAAGAAGACAATGCTCTATACTAACACAGAGGAGGCTCCGGATAGTCTGGAAAGACGAACTTAATTCAGAACTTAACCAGTTTCAAGAGTATAGAGAACATCAAAATAGAAATGTTGATTACGCATTTAAACACAGGTAAACAGGCCCAGAGAGATAGTACCGATGTGTTAGATGTAAATGTTTTAAGGATGTGTTCTGGCTAAAAATAAATGTGCTCTGGCTGTATGATAGCACATAACACAAAACATAACACATAAAAAAAATAACACAAACAAATAAGGAATCCTGAAGAAATGATGGAACTTATAAAAAATGTTCACACACACATATAAACACACACACACACACACACACACACATATTGAGAGAGAGAGAGAGAGAGAGAGCACACTAGAGTCATATACAGGAGCCATGGCATCAATAGCTGGACAACTGTATTCTAGACATATGCAAATCATACCCTGTGTGGCCACTAAGTAACAATGAAAGCTTGATTTCTTTGATTGTTATTCTAAAGGTCAATCTAACAATACCACTAGGGCTCTGTAGTCAAATATTCATTTGGTGAGGCCCTGCAGTTAAGAGTCTACATGCAAAAGCAAAATCTTTACAATACAACAATTATTTACTAACGATGCCACACTATGAATGAAGCCTGCAGCAGCATTCACCACTGCCTAATTCCAACACTTGCTTCAACCCATCAAATTATGCTCAAAAATCTGTGTAGGTCAGGCTCTCCTTGACTGTTGGTCTCTGACTTTACCACTTTGTTCTGACTGTTATCAAGACAGAATGAAAGTAGGTTTATTTCAGCTTTAATTACTCTTGGATAAATGAGGACTTCTGAATTTTGTTCCTAAATAGCAACAAATGTTAGGGACAGATTAAAATATTAGGAGTATAAAGAGAGCTGCAAATGTACCTAAGTCACTCAAGAAAATAAAATGAACATTTAGAATGTTTAGAAACTGAGATTGGCATGTTTTAGCCAGGCAGTGGTGGCGCACACCTTTAATCCCAGCACTTGAGAGGCAGAGGCAGGCGGATTTCTGAGTTTGATGCCAGCCTGGTCTAAAGAGTGAGTTCCAGGACAGCCAGTGTTACACAGAGAAACCCTGTCTCAAAAAACAAACAAACAAACAAACAAACAAAACAAAACAAAAAAACAAAAAAAAAGAGAGAGAGAGAGAGAGAGATTGGCATGTTTTAATTTGATGACTAAAAATAAATAGCTTAATAAATTCATTAAAAATCATTTAAAGATAAAAGAGATCCTGAAGGCAAATGACAGAAGCCCTCACTGAGTTCACACTTAACACTGGAAGGCAGGCTTTCAGAATATATATCTATATATCTCCAGACTAGTTCAGGGACTACTAATACAGCTAGCCAAATGCAGAGAGGCTTGGATATCCAGCAGGTATTGCAAAGCTCCACAGCTAACCCAATTATTCCCTTCTGGATGTCCCCTTCCCAATTCTTTTTTTTTTTCTTGTAGAATTCATTCTGTTGCTATTGCAACTTATCAGCAGAAAGGTGCCTTTTAAAAATATTTTGAAAAGATTAATTACTTTACAATAAAATGTCAACATCCATAATTTTCTTTGACCTTATGCAAAGCCTGTTATGGAACTGTCTCCCAAAAAGATGCTGAAGCAATAGGCCCCAAGACCTGCAAAAGGACATTATTTCAATAAGTTATACTCTGACCAGAATACTGATGTCCTTCTCCTAAATTAAAATTCATATGCTGAGATCCAATTCCTAGCAGAGAATATTAAAAGCTGAGGCCTTCAGAAGGGAGTTGATTATGAAGGCTCCAATCTGCTGAAGGGATCAAGGTCCTTCCAACAAATGAGGTTGGGAGGTACAAACTTGTCACCTAAGATACTTGAGAGCATGAGAAAAAGGCATCATCTAGGAAGCATAAAGCAAGCCTTCCCCATATCCCCAGAATAATGGTATGTTGACCTTGGGCTTCTCATCCTCCATCATGGTCAGGAGTAAAGTTTTATTAATGAATTACTGTATCTAAGTACATTGTTTCAGCAATCCAAATGGACTGGAATCGTGTCTTTGTAGATCATCAAGTTGAGATAAGGTGATGAGGCAGTCCCGTAATCCATCATTACTGCATCATTATCAAAAGAGGAAAGTTGGGGAGATATGAACACGTGTATATATGCACGTGCGCAAGTGCGCATGCGCACACACACACACACACACACACCCCCCACACCCCCCCCCACACACACACGGAGGGGAGAGAAGATAATGAACCATGGAAAGATGAGATTCAGAATGACCTATCTGGAAGATAAAAAGCACCAAAGATGACCAAGGCTTTGGAGAAAGGAACATAGCTTCCCTTCACAACCTCAGATGAAACCAAGCCTGCCATCCACTCATCTTAGACTTCAGGCCTCAAGACAAAATTCTTTTCTTTAACCCATCACTTGTAGCATTTTGACAGAGCAGCCCTTGCAAGCTAGTATACCTCCAAAGGCAGCCAAGCCAGGTGCACTTATGATAACCACTATGATAGCTGAAAATTCTTCCCACGCTCTCTTTTACATCTTCTATAATTCATATTGTGTATCCAAAATGAATTAGTCTGTATCCATGAACCCCAGACAACTATCATTTCTTCCTAGATTTGTTAGCTCCATAGTGAGGGTAATGCATAGCATGGTGACTCAGAAGTCTTGGGTCAACTGAGTAGCTTCAGGGTTGGATATCTGATGGGATTTACCAGTGGCTACTCTACCTGCTGGACTAGTAAAAGGATGTGAGACGTTTTTGGCAAGAGTTTACATACCCCTTCCAAAGACCCACTCTGTTCTGTAAAACACATTTAAATATGTGTATGTGTGTATATCATCTATCATCTATCTATCTGTCATCTCTCTCTCTCTCCATATGTGTGTGTTTATATGTGTGTGTAAATTAATTATGTCACAATAAAATGCTGTTAAAATGCATTTTTATTATTTCCTTACAACATGTCATTAAATGAGCATCATCCACTAAGCTTGATATGTAGAAAGAAATGCCAATTTAAATCTATAAAAACATTTGTTCCTAATCTACAATTTCCTTTGCTTCTCCTTCCCCAGACCAACATAAATCTTCAGAGTCATAATAAGCTTTAACTTTTCCTTCCTTTCCCAGGTAGTAACATTTCTGGATGGTTACACATAAGTGATTAGTATAAAGAACAGTTTTAGATTCAGAATGGAAAAAATGGTCTGGATTCTCCTTGATATGTCTAACATTTAATGGCTTTCTAAGTGTTACTTCTTTGCTCAAATAAAGTACAGACAGAAAGGAAATCTGAATTTAAAAAAGAGAAAAACTATCAGTAAGTTTTTAATGCTGAAGGAACATTTGTCTGTGTCATCTGACTTCACAGTTCAAATGCCCAAGAAGTCCATTTCTTCTGAAGATATTCTCAGTAGGCTGATCATTGAGGATTCAAGCACAGAGCCAAATTCTCAGAGTAAGACATGTGACTTGCACTGACAAAGTCCATTTTCTAGTCAATGGTAAGAACCTAATCAAAAGGTATATGGGAATAATATATTATTTGTCCTATTCAGATGGGAGGGGATTCTAACACACTAAAATCTTTTCTGTCTTGCTTCAATGGAAAGCATCTAGGCCCAACGTTAAAACCAAATCCATTTATTTGCCCTGATGATCCATCACCTCCTGCAGCCTGGTGAGATGGAGTAAGAGATCTGTGTGTCTTTGACTGTAGTCAGTGGTGAGATCCCTGCAATCACCCATACAAACTCTCAAGAACTAGAACCAAGACTTATAGGTCTGCACTCTCCAGAACTGTCATCCCAACGATCCTATGAGCAGCTGTTCTGAATCAGGTGAGGATCAAATGCCGCAGTGCACATCTCCAGACTACGTATCCTACCCCAACTACATAGATATAACATTTGTTCTTATAAGTTATGAAACTATAATTTTAACATTTCTCCTCTTCCATTTGTATCTTCAGAATCTCTCATGTACTTCCTTATCTTCTTTTAAATTCATGATCTTTTTAAAATTCTTGTCACATATACATACGCATCAAACACATACACACACACTACTAAATAAATAAACAAATGTGATTAGTCTGTATGTTTGTATTTATATGTTTATTTAAAAGACTACAGTATGTTTTATCAGTAGCCTTATACATTTCATATTTATTTCCCCCTGATCTTATCTCTATTGGTATTGATTAACCTATAATACTTGTTTTTGTTACTTTACTCCATACATTCAATGGAATTATCAGAACATATCATAAATGTTAACTTAGGTGCCCAACATATCTCAAATAGTCAATTCAGCTGAGCATGGTTATAAAAATCTAATAAAATATTTCACATGTATCTTATTTTTGTCCTGTGTCTTTGTCATTGTATGCATTTTTATATCATAGCTCTTGCCTTACAGGCTGGTCATAAGCCAAATGCTCACCTGACCTCCATTAGGTATCACATTGAACAATGTAGATAGAAGATCAGACAGTACCAGCCACTTTCAAGACTTTCTCCTTAACTACTGATGGGAATTTATGCAATTCTATTTAATCTGTCTGTGGCTCATGCTCGGTTTTATTATAAAAGTGGTAGTCTCACCTTCATTGGATCCCTGAAAGATTAAATGATGTATATTGTATCAGATACTTACTGAGCATAGGACTTGAACCACTGCCTGTTATCATAATATAAAGAATCAATGATTCCTACTTTGTCATCATCGTGATTATTATCTTAATGTGTCAGTCCCACAGGACTGAGAAAATCTATTTTAAAAGTTGGGTTTGTGGGAGACTTCAACACCCCACTCTCATCAATGGACAGATCTTGGAAACACAAACTAAACAGAGACACAGCGAAACTAATGGAAGTTATGGACCAAATGAATTTCACATATATCTATAGAACATTTCACCCTAAATCAAACGAATATACCTTCTTCTCAGCACCTCATGGTACCTTGCTCAAAATTGACCATAAAATCAGTCGCAAAACAAATCTCAACATATATAAGAAGAGCAAAAAAATCCCATGTCTAATATTAGATCACTACAGGTTATGGCTGGTCTTCAATGGCAACAAAAACAACAGAAAGCCCACATACACATGGAAGCTGAATAATGCACTATTCAATGATAACTAAGTCAAGGAAGAAATAAAGAAAGAAATTAAAGACTTCCTAGAATTTAATGAAAATGAAAGTACAACATACCCAAATTTATGGAACAAAATGAAAGCAGAGTTAAGAGGAAAACTCTTAGCTCTGAGCACCTCCAAAAATAATTTGGAGAGAGCATACACTAGCAGCTTAACAGTACACCTGAAAGCTCTAGGACAAAAAGAAGCTAATACACCCAAGAGAAGTAGAAGGCAGGAAATAATCAAACTCAGGGCTGAAGTCAACCAAGTAGAAACAAAAGAACTGTACAAACAATCAACAAAACCAGGAGCTGGTTCTTTCAGAAAATCAACAAGATAGATAAACACTTAGCCTGACTAAGCAGACGGCACAGAGACAGTATCCAAATTAACAAAATTAGAAATGAAAAGGGAGATATAACAACAGAATCTGAGGAAATTTAAAAAATCATCAGATCTTACTACAAAAGTCTATACTCAACAAAATTAGAAAATCTGGATGAAATGACAAGTTTCTCGACAGATACCAAATACCAAAGTAAAGTCAGGATCAGATAAACCATCTAAACAGTCCCATAACTCCTAAAGAAATAGAAGCAGTCATTAAAAGTCTCTCAACACCCCCCACCCCCCAAAAAAAGCTCAGGACCAGATGGGTTTAGTGCAGAATTCTAACAGACCTTCAAAGAAGACCTAATAACAATACTCTTCAAACTATTCCACAAAATAGAAACAGAAGGAACAGTACCCAGTTCATTCTATGAGGTCACAGTTACACTGATACCAAAACTTCACAAAAACCCAACAAAGAAAGAAAATGTCAGACCAATTTCCCTTATGAATATCAATGCTAAAATACTCAATAAAATTCTTGCAAACCAAATCCAAGAACACATCAAAAATGATCATTCACCATGATCATGATGGAGTAGGCTTCATCCTAGGAATGCAGGGATGGTTCAATACCTGGAAATCCATAAATGTAATCCACTGCATAAACACACTAAAAAAAAACCCAACCAACCAAAAACAAACAACAAAAAATCACTGGTTATTTCATTAGATGCTGAAAAAGCATTTGTCAAAATTCAACATCCCTTCATGATAAAAGTCTTGGAAAGATCAGGAATTCAAGTCCCATATCTAAACAGCAAAAGCAATATACAGCAAACCAGTAGCCAACATCAAACTGAATGGAAACTTGAAGCAATCCCACTAAAATCAGGGACTAAACAAGGCTGCCCTCTTTCTCCCTATCTGTTCAATATAGTACTTGAAATTCTAGCTAGAGCAATTAGACAATAAAAGGAGATCAAAGGGATACAAATTGGAAAGGAAGAAATCAATATATCACTATTTTCAGATGATATGATCAAATACTTAAGTGACCCGAAAAACTCCACCAGAGAACTGCTACAGATGATAAACAATTTCAGCAAAGTGGCCGGATATAAAATTACTCAAACAAAACAGTAGCCTTCCGATGCTTGAAGGATAAACAGGTTGAGAAAGAAATTAGGGAAATAACAGCCTTCACAATTGTCACAAACAATATAAAGTATCTTGGTGTGACTCTAACCAAACAAGTGAAAGATCTGTATGACAAGAACTTCAGGTCTCTGAAGAAAGAAATCAAAGAGGGCCTCATAAGATGGAAAGATCTCCCATGCTCATGGATTAGCAGGATTAATATAGTTAAAATATCTATCCTGCAGAAAGCAATCTACAGATTCAATATAATCCCCATCAAAATTCCAACTTAATTCCTCATAGACTTAGAAAAGGAATTCTCAAATTCATTTGGAATAACAAAAACCCAGGATAGCAAAAACTATTCTCAACAATAAAAGTACTTCTGGAGGAATCAACATCTGCGACCTCAAACTGTACTACAGAGCAGTAGTGATAAAAACTACATGGTATTGGTACAGTGACAGGCAGGTAGATCACTGGAATAGAACTGAAGACCCAGAAATGAACCCACACATCTATGGTCACTTGATCTTTGACAAAGGAGCTAAAACTGTCCAGTGGAAAAAAAGCTAGCATGTTCAAAAAATGGTGCTGGTTCAAATAAATGTCAGCAAGTAGAAGTCTAAATGGATCAAGGACCCCCACATAAAACTGGATACACTGAATCTAATAGAAGAGGAAGTGGGGGAAAGTCTCGAAAACATGTACACAGGGGGAAAGTTTCTGAACTGAACAACAATGGCTTATGCTCTATGATTGAGAACTGACAAATGGGACCTCATAAATTTGCAAAGCTTCTTTCTGTAAGGCAAAGGACACTGTCAATAGGACAAAACAGTAACCAACAGATTGAGAAAAGATCTTTACCAACCCTACTTCTGATAGAGGGCTAATATCCAATATATACAAAGAACTCAAGAAGTTAGACTCCAGAAAACCAAATAATCCTATCCAAAAACAAAAAAAAAAAATGGGGAACAGAGCTAAACAGAGAATTCTCAACTGAGGAAACTCAAAGGGCTGAAAAGCACCTAAAGAAATGTTCAACATTCTTAATTATCAGGGAAATGCAAATTAAAACAACCCTCACACCTCACACCAGTCAGAATGGCTAAGATCAAAAACTCAGGTGACAGTAGATGCTGGTGAGGATGTGGAGAAAGTGGAAAATTCCTCCATTGCTGGTGGGATTGCAAGATGATACAACCACTCTGGAAATCCGTTTGGCAGCTCCTCAGAAAATTTGACATAATACTACCCGAGAACACAGCTATACCACTTCTGAGCATATACCAAGATGGTGCTCCAACATATAATAAAGACACATGCTCCACTATGTTCATAGCAGCCATATTTATAATAGCCAGAAGCTAGAAACATCCCAGATGTCCCTCAATAGAGGAATGGATACTGAAAATGTGGTACATTTACACAGTGGAATACTACTCAGGTATTAAAAACAATGACTTCATGAAATTTGCAGGCAAATGGATGGAACTTGAAAATATCATCCTGAGTGAGATAACTCAGTCACAAAAGAACAAACATGGTAGAACTCACTGGTAAGTGGATATTAGCCCAAAAGTTCAGAGTATCCAAGATTCACTTCACAGCAGCTATTGTACTGAGCTTGGAGTCCCAGATGGAGTGGTTGGAGAAGGGATTGAAGGTGCTGAGAGAGTTTGCAGCCCCATGGAGTAGGCAACAGTATCAATTGGCCTGACCCCCTGGTGCTCCTGGAGACTGGACTACCAGCCAAAGAATACATATTGAGGGACCCATGGTGCTGGCCACATGTGTGGCAGAGGAGGGCCTTGTTGGCCATTAGTGGGAGGAGCAGCCCTTGAGACTGAGGGTGTTAGATGCCCCAGTATAGGGGAATGACAGAGAGGAAAGATAAGAGTGAGTGGGTAATTAGGAGAATACACTCATAGAGGCAGGGGTAAGGGGGATGGAATAGGGGGGTTCCAAAGGGGAGACCTGAAAAGGGGAAAACATTTGAAATGTACCAAAAAAAAATGTTGGGTTTGGATGTAACACTAAAACTCCACAAAAGCAAACAACTTGTAAAGTTTTAAGTCATAAAGAAAATAGAAGTTCACAGAGGGCACTGTGGTCAAGTTTAAGACCTACTTGACCTCCTTACAATGCCACCAACAGTAAACTAGCCAATATGTTGTCCTCTTACTAGCTTCAGTGCTGATAATGCAGAACTAAGCTCAGTTTAACATTGGTTTGGAAGAGTTTATAAAATAGAACTGGAAATGAATTTCCCAGCTGTTGACCCCTTCTCTCAGCATTTTGTCACTCATGTCACTCCAGTGTCTAAGTTGTTTCCAGTTTTACCAACTGTCCTCCTCTACAGTTTCACAGCTTCCATTTTCTCAGAAGCCTAGCTTGCTCATGACTCTCTCACTAACATTTTTTTCAACTTGTCAAGCTGTGACTGTTTATTAACTGACCATATTTCAAAAATACCATGGGTGACACCTTAGTTCATCTGTCTAATAAGTCTGCTTATCCAGTCTTCCCTATTATCAACATCTTTACCTTCTACAAAGTGAGTTCTCTTTTTCTTCATTCTACCTCATGGGGAAGATAATTTGATGGGTCACTGGAAGTTATTTGCTTCCTTGTAGCAATTCACAACTATATAGTTGTGAATTAGGTCTTCCATGCAGATGATTCCAAATTTTCAAGAGATCAAGCAATCAAGGAATTATTTGTCATGGCAATCAGCTTCTTATTGATTTTGCCATTTAGCCTTAATTGTAGACGAGCTCACTTACTGACTTCAGGTTGGGGTACCCTCATGAAATATACAGTTCCACAATCCTCAGCATGTTAATTGAAGCCTTGTTGAGCTTAACAAAGGTGTCATTGAAGATCTGTTGAAGACAAAGTAGCTGTAATACCTTGCAGACCTTTGGGCTTACACCATTAATACCTCAGATTATGATGACAAATGCCAATTTTGGTTCTGTGGGCACACAGAAGTTCTGAGCTTTCCTTGCCATCCTGGCCGTCCAAATGTCAGTCCAGTACATCTACCTGTACTCCTTGTGATAGTGCTTTGCCTTCTCATAGATGAGCTTCCTCAGGGCAAAATTCTTCCTCAGGCACTTAGCCTTCAACTCTGCGAAATTCCTTCACGTTTTCTTAAGGATCTCTGGCACAACAGGAACCTTTTTCTTAAGGGTTTCTGGCACAAGGCAAACTTTTTCTTCTTTGGAACAGCCTCCATGGTTCCAGCCAGAAAAGGAGAGGATCTTTAACTTTCTATCCACTTTCATAAAGAGACCAGTTTCTCTTTGTTTTTTTTTTTCCCTTCAAATATTCAAACTGTCCTTTAGAGTAAACTTAATATTAAAGTGTACAATGCTAAAATGCATAATTAATTTAAACTATGGGAACATATAATACGGGGGCAAATATACATGAGTTTGTAACCAATATCTTTATGAAGAGACAAAATATCACCAGTTTCCTAGAAGATAGGTTACCTCTTCTAGAGCAATGAGTACCTTATCTCTACACATATCCAATAATGTAACTTCAAGCACCAAAGATTAACTGTATATGATTTGGAATCTCACATACATGAAATCCTAATCATGTATTATTCTTATGGTAAGTGAATTTTTCAGTATTATGCTTCTTAGATTTAACCATGTTATTACATGCTGCTATGAATCATCTATTTTCCTTCTGTTAGCATACTTTTATAAATGTACAATAAAATTAAAATTATGGAAATGTGGATGTGTTCACTCTCATAGGACTATTATATCTTTTGCAATGAGTGTGTAGTAGTTTATCATAAGGTGAAGTTATATGGACATTTGTGTATTTATTGTGGTGTAGTTGTACTGGTTGATATGATGTAGAGTCTTACAAGCTTGCGTTACTAAACTTTAGATGAATATTGGCACACTGTAAGGACCATGTAGAAGCACAAATAGAACAAAGGTCAGATAAAAGTAGAGTGATAAAGTACCTATTTCATAGGTATAGATACGGATATCAGGGAGTTTAAGTCAGCCCTCCTGGGAGACCAGCTCTCTCCTGGCACTATTTGGACATGGAGCCCTATGGCACAGGATCAGCACTCTGGCCACAGAAGGAAATCAGAAGACCACTCTTCAGTCCCTGTGTCCTGAGGGTTCCAGGCAGGTTCCTCTGAGCAGAGGTGCTGGTCTTTCCCCTGCTTCCAGGCTTGTCGACACTCCTGGGAGGTTAGCTTTCTCTTTGAGCTATTTGGGTATGGAGCCATGTGACACAGTCCACAGGCATAAACCAAAAGGCTCCTGTCCCAGGCTGCTCCTCAGTCTTTGTGTCCTGAGGGTTCCAGTGAGTCCCTCTGTGCAGAGGTGCTGGTCTTACCTCCACTCACAGGCTTGTCGACACTCATGGGATGCTAGCTTTCTCCCAGAGTCATTTGGGGATGGAGCCATGTGGCACAGGCTCAGATCCCCAGCCACAGATGGAAACCGCTATTAAAATCTTTTGAACCAACTTTCTACCAAGAGTCATATAAGTATGTGAAGGATTTGTGGGCTTGCCCGTAAGCTTATTCACTTCTAAAGAAATGCTGATGGCCCACGTTGGCATCCAAGTGGTAGGTAAACTGAGGCAGGAAGCCATTGGGAGGCAGTGCTTAGAGCAGCTGACATGAATGGATTCAGATACCTACAGAGATTTCTGCCAAAGGCAGCTATTGATTAGAGAAGTTACTAGGCAGACTTTTTTTCTGAGGGAACAAAGATTAATTTACTGTGGCTGACACTTCCTGTGGTCAGAAGAAAAACTATGAACTTATTTAACTACTTGCAGCTGGCAAGAAAGAAAAGGAAAGAGAGAAAATTTACACACACACACACACACACACACACACAGTTGATTATACAAAGTCAGAATCCAATAACTTCATACACACAAACATACATACATACATACATACATACATACATACATTCATACATATACTCATTCATATGTGCATACAGACCTACAAACAGACATATATACATTCACATTTATAATGGTTAGAGCAAAGCTCCAGCAATCAGGCTCCAAACATTTCACATATCCATACATAAATATACTCAATTGGTGGATAGAGCAAGTTCCAACCCATATCCAGACAAGCGTTACACATATGCATAACATACACATAGTTGAAGGGTGGAAAAAACAATGTCACAGCCCCTATTCACACAAACATTACACATATTCATACACATAACTGATGGATGGAACAATGTTCCAGCATATTCTCACACAAACCCTACATATATACATACATACACTTAGCTGATGTATAGAAGGAATGATGATCCAACCCTCATACTTTATTCTTTCTTCTATAACTTATATATTTCAGCAAAATCTTTCAAGAAGTATAAAATTACAATTTTATATTGTATATTCCAATACTTGTATTGCATTTATATAATAATATATTTATATTATATTTATATATATATTATAATACTTATACTATAAATTACAGGTTTTAGTTTTCTTCTAGTAAATGATTATGAAAAAATAGTGTGTTTCCCAATACCTTTGCAAGAAATAACATTATGTACTATAGGTAAAGAAAACAAATTATTCTCCAAACTGTATATATTTATAACTAAAACTTGTTATAAATTAATAAAGATAAGCAAGTCAAGTTTCCTCAGCCAGTTTCTCTTACTGGAAGGCAGCAATTTGTAGATAAAAAGAAGTAATTATTTTATTATTTGTCTAAAAGTAATCTTGTAAGAATCTTAAAAGAATCACAAATCTAAACTTTTATATAAAAATCAGTCATATCTACCTTAAATCCTCAGAATGCATTTCTTAATAAATTATATCAGGAAGCTGAGGGCAAAAATAGATATAGGAAATTAATTATCACCAGTCCAGCTTCAATGAAAGTCACATCAGCCAGTGCTACCATTGTTCTTATTCCTTGACCACAAAAGTTCTAGCTTAGCTAATAAGAGTATACCCTTCTGAACTTCAAATTGTTTCCTAAGATTTTATTTTTACATTGGATTCAGAAGTAAAACATGTCAACCTGGCTCCACTAACAATTTTATGTTTTCAAAGGGTAGTGATCATTGCTGAAAATCTAATTCTCTAAGTTCTTCCCTAGAGTAGTGACTGAATCATTAATCTGATCTTGTAGAAATGCTTGAAAGAGACCAAGCATTATTATTGTGAATGCTAGAGATACTGCCCAGTGAAGGACTAGTCCTCCTTAATGTTTTCACATAATTCTTAGATTAAGAGGGATGTGGGACAGCAAGCAGAGCAGAATTCCATAACAGCATAAAGTCCTCAGGACACATAGTCCTTGGGGCCATGCCACACCAAGGCTAACCCATGTGGCTGTGGTAACCCATGAGCTGCATTCCACGAGTTCTAAGGCCATTTGTTCTTTATCCTGCATAGCCCTCAGCAGAGAAACATGAATATGTTTTAGATTCCAGGGCTGTACTCAGTGCTTAGTTTTCTATATTGGAGGCTATGATAACTGAGATTTGGTAGAGCAGTCAGTTTCCAAGGACAATAAACTTATCTGAGAGCTTGTTTTTCAAATGCAAACCAAGTAGTCAAAAACCATACCTAGATCACTTCTGTTATCTATTCCTCTGTCCACTATCCACATTTCTTAATCATTAAAAGTCAGGTACCAGAAAAACAGGGGCACACTTTATGCCCTAGAGTTCTTGGGATTGCTCAAATTAGCCAATACTAAGTCTCACTGCCGTGACTTATCCATTCTTTTTCACAGAAACCATAGTTGTTTCTGCCTATGGTTCCCTTTCTGTAATGGCTCCAATGCTTGCTCACATTCCTCTCAGGATGTTTTGTGCCCTTGATCATGGGTTCTGTAACATATTATACACTCAATGGCAATTTTCTCTTTTTTACAATTAATTGTTCTTTGTCTCGTAATGGTAAGTTTGAGGGATTGTTGGTTTTACTTGTTTGTTTGGTTAGTTGTTGTTTTGTCTATCTACAGTTTGTCTCTGTATATATTATGGTTTCCAGTTTTGTATTTTTGTGCAATTACTGTGGGTGTGAATATGTGTGTCTCTGCATCTATATGCATTTGTGCTCCCTAAGTAGAAGAGGTGCCAGAGGGAGACTAGAGACAGTTTCTGGAGTGGCTTCAGTAGAGAAGAACAGCCATATTTCCATTTATGACAATGAATTAAGGAAGTACAAGAAATGGAGCAATTACCTTGTAAAGTACCAGATGTGAAGTATAGCTCAATTTACCCTGTGAGGAAATGACTGTGGGATACCATTTCCATGTACCAGGCATACATTTTTTATCATCCATGAACAATCAAGTTGAAAAGGCTTTCTATGCTCAAGAAAACAAAACTTTTAATAACGTCTTTTAAATTTGAGTTAGCCAAAGTACATTTTGCATTTGGATCTGATGATAATCAAATATTACTAGAGTAAGGACATAAGGAAGAAAACATAAGAGGAAGGGGAGATCAGGAAGGAGGTGGGAGTATGGAACATGACTGACATGGAAGGAAAAGGATGGCAGGAGCAGTGGAAAGCTGAGGTGGGATGTTGAGAAATGTAATCCAGGGTGAAAAGGAAGAAACAAACATCGAAACCCCTCTACTCTTCTTGAATCTCCCTGCTGAAGATCATAGTGTCATTAGCTCTGCAATCTCTTCCCCTTACAGAATATGTATTCTTTGTGGTTTGTTTCTCCCCAGACTAGTGTAAAATTCCATGAATTGAAAGTAGTGCCAGGCCTTTCACTAAAAACGTGCTGGAGATCAGTAACCAGTGCTTACCTCATAATATGGCTCTGTTGAACTCAGGTCTGTTCCCAAAGAAAACACAGACACAGACAAAGGTCCAACACAGTCTTTTTCACACACACACATACACACATACACACACACACACACACACACACACACATTAGCTGCCAAGATTTGTATCTTACCTATGCCCAAATCAAGAGACCATTTAATTACAAATCCTTGTACATTCACAAACTATACCATCAAGACACTTGATATGTCTTGCCTGGATTTATATAAAGAGTAAGAAAATTCAGCTAAATAGATTTCATCAAATTTTTATGGCTGTTAAAAACATTTATTTTATACACACCTGAAAAGGTTGATATGGATTTTTTTTTCAAATCATGTCTACTGTACGAACCCATGCTTGCAATGCTTCACAAAACGCTGGTAAAACTATATTAAAAGTCTAAGACAAATTTCCTAAAATATGTTTTATTATCTAACTGATGATGGAGCTGATTAATTTATAGTCCATTTTCTAGAAAAGCTAGAGAAGAAAGCATGCTATGGAACTTCATCAGGAAGTAGGCTGTAGATGGGGCAAAACCAACTTCAGAGACGAAGAGGAGAGTGCAGCTTGAGGTCAGAAGCTCACAGCTAGCAGGTAGCTAAGTCATAACTTATGAGGATTATAACATAGTTTGAAACAACTCTAAGACATTTTGTAGGAGGCAGAAAGAGCACAGCAAGTAAATGGGAGAGAAGCAGATGGGGTGTGCTTGTTATTCTGGATTATCTGGGCCTATACTAACTAACTCAGGAGCTTTCTCCCTTACCACTGCATTCTGCTTTTCTGCCCCAGGCTTACATGCAGGACTCTGCCCCGTCCTCTTCTCCATATCAATGTATACATTACCCCTGTCTGGAAATGTTTACTACTTTTCTCATTTTACCCATACAGCTAAAACCATAATATTCAGACCTGAAGCTTCCATGAAGTGGAAGTGTTCCCTTGTATTCTATCCCACAACAACTTTATAGGAGGAAGCCTTCATTGTCTGTGGTTATAGATAACAGAGATGAGAAAGCTTTAATTGCAAGAACTGCCACACTGTGTTCCAATTCTGCAGTCAGGTCTTTATCATCACACCTTTCAGGGAGTTTTGCCATCAGTTTGGTTCCCATGCCATAAAAGAATTTGGATGAGGTGATGCAGTGGGACTATAGTCAGGTTAGATCCTTACTGAGCAAACAACAGAGCCATTCTAGCTATGTAGGCTACACAAGAGCTTGCAAACACCGTACATAACAAAGTGTGGGTTTGGTACAAGCAGTTTTCCAACCTCATCACTGTATTGTAATTGAAACAGATACTTAGGTTTATGATTTGAGTAAAATGGCCCCCATATGATCATAGGGAGTGGCACTGTTGGGAGCTATGGGAATAGGTCTAGCCTTAATGGAGGAAATATGTAACTGGATGTGGGCTTTAGTGTATCAGAAGTTCTTCCTGCTGCCTGCTGATCCAGAGGCATAAGTCAGCTGCCTCTCCAGTTCCCTGTCTGCCTGCATGCCACCATGATCCTATCATGATTATGGGCTAAACCTGTGAACTATAAGCCAGTTCCAAATAAATACTTCCTTTATAAGAGTTGCCATGGTCATAATGTATCTTCACAGCAATAGAAACCCGAAGACATTTACGTAGTCCGTAGGCTGAAGTTACCTTCAAACTTTTTAATAATGTCTATTAATTAAACATTCCTTGTAGTTTACAACTATTGTGAAAACATATTACATGTCACAAGTACTAACTGAAGCCCTGAAAATAATTTATCAGAAGAGGTGGAAATGAAAAAACAGTAGCATGTGTGTTGTAACAATCACATGAAAAAAGGAAAGTCCCCTCTCATTCAGCATCTCCTGCTATGCCCTTGTATTAATACCTAAGAAAGTCTTCACAAAGTGGCTATTCTGAATAAATCCTGCAACTATAACGAACCTATAACCTCAAGGAAGAGATTCATACAAAGTATAGATCTGCTGTTGTCCCTGTGGATGAAGGCAGAGAAGGCAGGAGGTTTCCATGAGCTGAAACATCAAAACATCCCCCTTGGTTTATACAAAGTTTCATTTCTTTGAGAATCAAATAGCCATTGATCACTAACAACAGGCAGAAAGCAAGGAAGTCAACTTGGCAAAGAAATAGCCATTGTGCCAAACTTAAAATAGGTAGCTCACAGTCAGAGGAAAATCCATCCACAAAAACAAGCCCACAGGCACTGCTGGCAGGGCCACCATTTGGGAAGAGAAGTAGGATTCCTGGGGACTGTTTTAATATTGGCTTTCTGCAAAGTAAAATGGTGCCAGGATCCCTCAGGCCATAGGAATGACAGCCCATCTTTGCTAACAATGGCTCAAAAGACAACTTCATTTTAGGAGAGAACAACAGAGGAAAGAGAATTGTCAAAGTAGAGCTACTGGATAGGAGCCCTCCCTCCTCAGCTGGACAGCTCTCCCTCCAGCATCTTCGAGGGTTGGCAGGGGAGGATATTCCATCCAGGTTTCCAGCAGGATGTCTAGGTATGCCTAAGCAGATGCAAATGCTTTGGGTGACAGAAGTACCATTGGTGTACCTGCTTGTAGAAAACATTCCGCCTTATAAACCTGGAAATTCCCATAAATGCTCCTGTCAGCTGGTGATGCTAAGGCATCAGTTCTGTCAGCAAGTCATATTCTGTCACCTCTGTAAGAGATCTTGAGTGCTTTCCCAACTGAGGAAACCCTGTGCTATTCTGTGATGCTGGTATTCTCAGGATCAGAGGGAGACACACTATGGATAAGGAAATGAATACATACATGTGTATGGGGCTGTGTGAGCATGCTGTTCAATGCATGTACACACTAGGAAGACCGGGGTCTAGGAACTGCAGCCAAATGCAGTTGTTTCTATAAACACATGCTAGGGCGATGTGGTCTTGTCCATCTGTTGGTGAGTGTTCATAGCTCTGCAGTACCATGTTGGAGCTGAGGAACTGAATCAGGTCCTATAAATCTAAATATTTGCCTATACATCTTCTCTCACTCTGAGAGGGAGAAAAGAAAATCTAGTAAGCAAGACTATGTCATTTGATATACCATAAAAATGAAAATTAAATTACAAATTAAGCACTGCTCCAAATTAATGTTTAAGTCTATTTATGTTTTCATCTTCTAACCTTCGAAAGCAGCCTTTAAACTGAACTAAGAGGCGCTTTTTGATACATTAATGGATTAGGTAAAGAAAAGTGTGTTATTCCACAGGATGCCAGTAGCCCATGGCATCAGGACACAGATGAAAGATTTGGCCTATGTATCTTCTGTGCTTAGAACTCTGCTGGAGTAGCAGCTGTTAAGATGCAGCTTTTGGAGCAAGTAGCCCTGAGCAGGTGCACATGTGTAGCATGTAGTGCTATACATTGTTTGGGCAGCAAACATTCTATCTTAAAAGTGATAGCACTGATAGTCCCCTGAGTGCATGAATCTGTCCCCAATGTTTGCTTTGGTTTCTTTAAATAAACAGCTCCGAGAGTTTGAAATGTGAAGAGCTTACTGTCAGATATTAATAATTCAGTACCCCATATTTGCATCTAAGACTAGAGGGATCCTATTTAAAGATACCACATGAAAGCAAAGAACAGTTTCCTGGACATGAAATGTTTCATGAACCCCTATTACTTTATACTAAGCTGTAATCTCTTTGAGATCCAGAATGTTCCCAAGGTGGTAGATGTCTGTAATCCTGGTTGATAAAGTTGGCAAGTGTCATTTAGTCATTACAGTAATTTGGTGCCAATACTATGCTCGAAATAAATGCAACATCTAGTTTTTAGCTAGACATAAAAAAAAAAAAAATACTGTTTGAATGGCTTCCTCAACAGCTCCATTCTTTGAAATGCATGGGCAGCCTGGCCCTGCTTATCCAGCCACCTTGCAAGAGATTTGTTAATCTGGCCAGGCTTTCACCAGGTACAAGCTATTGGCTTCTTTCTGGGAAAGTCTATAACAATAGATGCTTCTACCAGTTCAAGCTGCAGGTTCTGCACATTCAAAGCTGCAGAGATACACAGGGTCTGTGCTCCAATCACAAGGAAGGCTTTAGTTTTCTTGGTGATCTGCAACTCCTAAATTACTATGCCACAATCATTTGTGGGTAGATGGGATCTTATGTCTGTTCATTTCTCAATTATGGAGACTTAGGATGTGACATTAAAGTGTCCTATGCTTCAGTGTAGCCATTTCTGAGAGTAAAGTTCCCAGCTACAATAATAGTGGGAACTAGAGCAGGAACAGCCTTTGAGCACTTACATCACAAAACTCTTCGATACGAAGTAATTTAGCCCTCTGGACATTTCTCGGATCTTTACCGAACTTATATGCAGATGATGAATTTAAGACACAGTGATTTGAACTATATATATAGCTTTAAATTCAAAGAAAGAGTATGTGGTCACATATAGCCTGACTTTAGAACCTACATTTGTATCAACTTTTTCTAGCTGGGAGAAAAAAAAAAGCAATGTGTTATTAAAATTTACAACTGGAAAATCAGTACCTTACCAGACCAAAAGTCTTAAAGCAGATGTAGTAAGAAATTAAATAAAACTTAGCAGAGTCAAAGAGACATAGGTTCAAATATCAATTCTATTTTGAATGCTTAACTTGAGGATGTGCTTTACACTTTCAAGGTTCTGTATATACCATTATCTATAAAATAGGATACTGATGCCTCCCAATCAGGGTTTCATGGGCATGGAAATAACTTTTAAAAATGTTTATGTAGGTTTCAGTGTGATCAGCCATCACTTTTAGAACAGTATTTTTCTTTTCCTTCTTCCATGAAGATGTAAAGAAAAATAGTTGATCTTATAGAATATATCAGGAAAGGCAAAAATTTGGAATTTTCTGAATTGCCCAACATGCAAGATTCCTCTGTGAAAATTCTGGAAGTCCTATTACATCAGAGAAAAGTTTGGATTCATTAAGATGAATAGGATCAATTTCATGAAGCTTAATCTGACTCTTCAAGTTGCCCTTCAGATGTCTCCGGGAAACTAAGTGTCACATGGCTCTACATTTGTCTATATTGATGACCTCCTGATTGCACCATCATTCTATGAGACTGCAGGTGTGCACAAACTCCAAGCACCCTTCTCATCATGCTTGATGGGATTGTATTCCTGACAAGCCCTTTAAAGAGGAGACCTAAAGAGATTTCGTAAAATATTCTCAAATTTGATCCAATACTGTGGCTTTATTCAGAAACTCAAGGCATGGCTAGAGACATAGCCCCCATGAGACAGGTGCCAAAGAGCAGGACAAATGGATAACAGTTGCCTGGTTCAGATGGTTTTAATGGCATTCCTCTTGCAAAGTCACTCTGAATTTGTGAAGCCTTTCATTTACAAACCCATCAAGTAAAACTCAGTAGAACTTCAACAAGGCTACCTAAAGAAACAGAGTCAAATAGTCCAGGAGAAAAATTTCAGAACTGAAAGTGAACTTTTTTTTTTTAATTCAGTATAAAATACCAGGCTTCTGTCCAGAGAGCACCTATTCACATATATTTCTTTTTAATGTTGGAATAAACTAAAGAGTACATAATGTTAATACTAAATAGTTATTCTAAGGTATGTGATTTATACACCACTTCCATGTTTGTAAAAGCATTTGTGATTGTGTTTCTGATTCATGGAATATCAAAAACTATTTCTAATTTCCAAATCCCTTGAATGTTTCTTAGCAAAACCCAATGGAAACCTAGACAGAAATCTCAAATATTTAAAGTGTACTTTTCTCTTAGTGAAAACAATTCCTATAAAACAAATTATTATGTATGTTGGGAACCAATAAAACCAATAAAAGTTTGAAAATATTTAATATTCAGATGAGGCAGATATTTTCTAGTTACTGAGTTATCTTAATTTATTCATTCTTTACATCACAAACAAGAAAATGTATTTTTAAAAAATAGGGGCTTTCCACCTTATCTTAGTTGCAGGTTCAAGTAAACAAATTATTTAATGTATCAGTAAGTATATTTTTCATGATTTAGAAATTAAGACCAATGCAATATTCCAAACTCTAGTCTACTTCATTGAGTTTTCCTTGATTTTTCCATCAGCATTCCTTTTCTGTTCTAATGTCATAGAGGTCTCCACATGACTGTCTGTAGAGAAGCTTCTAAAGGGTTTCTGTTTGCACAGATTCTTTAGGCTCCCTTGTTTATTGGTTAAGAGCTTTTCTGAGCACTAGTTGAGTACTTTATATATGTTTCTGATATTTTCTTAAGGTTTTATTTGCATAGTTATTTCGAACAGAAAAACAGAGCTAAAACACTATTTTAGATGTCAGCAATAGAGGGACCTGCCTGCACTTGCAAGGTAGAGGCAGAATGATCAGGACTTCAAAGGCCAGCCTTGGCCATAAAAGGAGTCTGACCTATGAAAACACATTTTTAAAAATACCAATAGAAAGAATAGTCTGCTATATTAATGTATCAATATAATTTACCGCTGTAAAGCTAAATGTTGGTCAAATGGCATTAAGTAGTGCTTGTCAATATTCTCAATGGTAAATGTCCCATTTTTCCTTATTCTTTATATACAGCATGAGTTTAGAAAATGAAGTTACTGTGTAAACACCACAATTAGTGTTGTTTCGATAAGAAAGACTGTATAGATTATTCAGATTATTTCTATGTTCCTGTTCTCTACCTGCAATGGGTTGTTTAGTTATTTATCTTGCTTCATAGTCATATGAACTTTTCTAAATATAGTCCAAAATGATTCCTTTTTTCACTTTATTTTATTGTAATTTTAGCAACTTAGAACCCTTTCCATTGTATTCATGGGTGGTTTTATATGAACATATTTCCCTGGTAACGTTTATTTACTTTATTATTGACTATTTTTGAACATTTCCTTTCTTCTCAGCACTGTACTCTAGGCTTAGTCACAGTCTTATAGTCAACCACGTCTATAAGGAAATCTGTGTTCCTCTAATAATTCATAAGGAATATTCAAAGCCCAATATGATCTATAGGGGTGCTTATGGTTGTTGGGGTGACCCTGTGCTTAGGTTCTTTCAATTTACAATGACAAGATCTGCAAATATGTATACTATCTCATACATATTTCTTACTACTTCATGCACACTAATGTGTACATATCCCATATGTAAATTTCAGTATATATGTCAACATGAGTTCATACCAGGGTGTCCAACTCTGATACAGGATTGTGCAGATTATTCTGGTTTCATCTTCTGACCTATTTGTAGCCTGTAACTCCATTGAACCTGACCCCTACAAACCACAATTGTGCTCAAATTTTTTAAATTATACTATAAATTTATAATAACATCAGGATTCTTAATTTTCTCCTCTGAGATAAATAAATATTAGTAAATAAAGTTCTGCAGTATAGCCACATTTACTATTACTTTTAAGACTGTAACTTTAGACTATAATTTCAAGATCACTGATATCAACATTTTTATGTCATATTCTTCTGTTGTTTTACATATATACACACAGTGTTATTTTTTTCACCCTGTGTATTTCATGGACAGAAACTCTAGTTATTCCTTTAACTGATACACATTAAAATCTACTCTGTCCTGTGTATATCTACATGTTCTGGCAAATGCATACAATTTAGTATTAAAATACCATAAGACTTCAGATACTAAAACAATATATTTACACTGCCCTAAAAGTCTTCTGTGATCAACATTCCATTTGACCAGCCCCAGAAAACCTGACAATCACTTGATCATCTTTAGTGACCTTAAAATTCTTCTCTTTCCAACATGCCATGTGATTGAATCAGTAAAATATATAATATGGAAGGATGTCATTTATGAATGTTAAAATTCTCAGCAGTCACTATTTCAAAGTATTTCTTTTGTTCTCTGGTTCTTTTTTGATATTCCAATTTTTGTTGAGTTATAGTATGTTGCAGGAAATATTAAAAAATGAACCAGCATGTTCCTGCGCTATGCAGTCAACTCTCTGCCTTGGTGGCCAGGCAGGAATGGCTGACCTGTTTTATCTTGTGGAGACTCCGTGACTCTGAGCTCCAAAGTCTCTTCACCCAGCTTGCTAGGTTCCCACTGGCAAGTCGCTACCAGACCAGCCCCGTGCTTCAAAACCCCCACAGCCTTTGTACTATACATCAGACAAACCCATGCTTTGCCTCTTTACCTTTCTCTCTTGAATCCAGACTAGCCACTGAGTGAAGGAAGACACAACACAAACTTAGTTCAGAAATAATGGTATTCTCTGGGCATAACAAGTAAAACTTAATCTTATAAGTCTTATTAAAATCTGATTCCTTTGATGGTGAACCCTTGAAGATCTGACACGATATTGGGAAACGCTAGCAGCTACATCTTACCCTTATGCTGTCTCATGCTCTCCCCATTCCAAAAGGATCTTCTCTCTTGCCTCCTCCTCTCTTCTCCTCTCCAACTTGGAAGTTCCTCCTACTTGCCCAGGGATTGCCTCTTTTATTCATTAGGGGATTAGTTCACAAGAAGTCACATGAGTAAGTAACTCACTCCTTGTCAGAAGCCCCTCCCAGGAGAGCAGAATTAGCATCAAAATACAAAGAACCCCAGGGCTATCCACAACAATAGTGTACCATTAAAATATCCCACAGTTAATAAATACTCTTCTGTTTTCCTTTCTTTTCTGTTTAGGGAAATTGGCTTAAACTATCTTGAAGCTTTCTGATGCTCATTGGTTATGCAGAATCCACTGATAAGACCAGCAAAGCTACTCTTCAATTTGTTATAATGCTTTTATTTTCTAGCATTTCCTGTTGTTTTTCTTAGAACTTCCTTCTCTGCCTGAATTACCATTGTGTTTTCTTATACATGGGCTATTTTTTCACTGAGAGTCATGAGCATTTTATCCATAGTTAAATTTCCTGTTTGATCATTTTAATATCTCTGCCATGGTGAAGTCTGGTTCTATTATACTCTTTTGTACCCCTCTTTTTGGGCAGGTTCTATAACATTTTGTTGGAAGCACATATATTGGATCATATAATAGTTACTAAATACATTGTTGTTTCACTATAAGATTTTATGATAATCTTGTTAGGAATGAGCATTTGTTTAATGCTTCTTATTTCTATTTGGCAAGAGATAGTAAATTTCTCTCGTGTCATTTTCATATATTCAATTGGTGTTGACCTTCTTAATCACAGTTTCACATAGTGTGTTTCTTGCAGCAGTTTTAGTTGTAAGTTATCATTGTTGCCTTGAAGCCTTATTTATATGGCAGCAATAAGTAGAGGAGGGATGCTTTCTAAGCTCATGCTCCCATTTCAGTCTTTGGTCAATAAACTCTGTAGCTTCTTCCTGCACAAGAAAAAAAGCTGAAAAGGAATAGATACCATGCTGTGGCCTGAGTCTTCTTCAGAGAGCAGGCTTATGGGAGTGGTTTAAGAGTATTTCCCAATGAAACTCTTCTTCTGTCCCAACTACAGAATTGTTCTTAAATCTTCCCTTTGAAAACCAAATGCAGTCACTGAAGGCCTCTGAGAAAGATACATATTTTGTTTGCACTCATATGTTTAGAGTTACAGCTAATTAGGTTATATTTCAGGGACTCCTCATTCTCAGATTCACTCACACTAAGCCTGTAATAACTGTTTAAAATGGATACACTCACCCATGTGTGTGTGTGTGTGTGTGTGTGTGTTTATTTCAACTGTGATGATTTATTTATCCTTTGCCTCTCCAGATGATGAATCTGACAAATTCAGAAGTCTAGTGACTGAGGCCAACAAAAAATATCAACTTAATGTTTTACAGCCATTGCTGCTCTGAAGATGGGAGGAAAAATATGTGGCCCCTTTATACATTGAATTAGGAGCTGGGACTTAACTTATATCTACCTTAAAATGTTTGTTTATTTGTTTGTTTGTTTTTCTTCTGTTCACATGTATTATTTGCTTGAGCGCCAACATGTTTATTTTCCTTCTATTTTTACTATCTCAAGACAGCAGTTGCAGAAATTTGTGTTTTCATAGAGTGATCATTAAATTCCCCAGAAGTCAAGTTCATTGCTGAACAAACATTTATGAGAAGTGTGAGAAGTTAAAGTACAGTCATATGAGCTAAAGTGGGTGTTAATGCAATTTATGATATTCCTCACTACATTTTAAGTTATCAGTGTTTCAGTTCAAATTTCTCAGAACTAGAGATTCATAAGCTATAGAGGGTACCAATGGCTTTTCTTTCCCAGTCTAGCACCTGAAGATTGCTTGTATTCCCAGGCTTTCTCTGCCATAAAGTTAATCAGGGGAAAAAAGTACTTTATAATTGCAAGATGCAAGTAAACAAGTTGTCTTAGAACTTTCAATCATGGTAAAAAGCAGCTCACTTGCTTTGGTTTATTTCCTTATCATGCATGTTTTCAAAATACATTTGCTCTTCATACACCAAATCAGTTTGCTCACTCCACTTTGATGTCACTGGGTTCAAACATTACAGAGAATATCATTACAAGTCTACATTAGCAGTGGTTTTAAGAAGAAGCTGGTCTGATTTCCTACAGTGTATTTCAAATGACTATCAGTCTTAGGGTTTATAGTGAAACCTATAGGTGTACAGAGGCTGGTATGTAGTCTGGATTTGAGTGAAGTGAGAGGTAGTTTGCAATGTCATTTAGGTAGCTTTCCCAAGCTGAAACTAAGTTCAAGAAAATGGAGATAACCTCCTCATTTCATATTTTACTTTTAACAAAGAATAGACACACACACACACACACACACACACACACTATTACAAGAGAAAATTATAACAAGAGAAAATGCTTAGTTGGGACAACTGACAAGATGGATGCCAGTATGCCTATCTGAAAACAGTGACTTCATTGACCCATGACAAAAAGATTATTAGACAAACTAAAGAATATTCAGTTCAATTAGAAGATAAATAATGATTAGTGTTCAGTATAAGTATGGTACACCCAGTTCCCCTTTTCATCTACTAGAATTTCTTTCTTATCTTAGAATCTATGTTCAGAGAATGGTTTATTACAATGTCCTTAGGGAAAAGAATTTCAGCAGTTGAAGAAACCTCCAGAATGTGTACAGGCTGTGAGAACTAGTTGTGTTTTATTGAGAACCCTATGTAAGTTCATGGTCACATGTCATTGTGACTTTCAGTCATTTCCTTATCACATGATTGGCAAAATTGCAGTTATATTGACCAACTATTTTGCTTTTCTATTTTTCCAAAAGTGATTATGTCCCTCATACCAAACTTACAAAACTATTCCATCTAATTTCCACAGTCAACTTGTGTCACTATTTCTTTGCGCATTTATACGATTATGTGAGCTCCAGGGTAATCAAAGAAAGTCACATATAGACTGCATAAATTCCCAGATAGAATTCCTGTTCCATCTAGCACATTTATGCACTAAAGTTGTGATCAGGTACTACTGCAGGGGAATCAAATCTACATTGGGAAAAGGAAGACTGCAAAATTTTCTATGGTTCAGGTCTTCCCAGCTATAATCAGAGACTACTTCAGCATTATTTAGGATGTCAAACAAGTCATACATACCCAGAAGATCAATGAGGATGCTGTACTTCTTTAAGCAATCCCCTTGTGTCAGTTATAGTCATAAATGTTATTTATTTACTATTTCACTTGCCCTTTAAAACCACCTTGTAGTTTGTGAACTTGTCACACATTTTACAAGGAAACAAGTGTCAGAGAAGTAAAAATTCTTGCTGACAATTTCCTGGTAAGGGTGGTAATGAAATGGGATTCAAACTCAGAGCTGTCTGAATGCAAAGCTCTTTGCTCTTTCCAGACACTACCTTTTTTTCTATTAATGCCTAGCATACCTAAAATATGGAAATCTGAAAAGATAAATATTTATGAATCCTTCTCTTTAGTGTGTAATTGTGCCAACTTAAACAGCTCAGCTATTTATGTTTTTTAAATCTGTCATTGGTGATTAAAGCATATTTCAGAGAGAAAAATATCAACTTTCAGTTTCTCATTTCTGCTGAATGCTAAAACTAGCCAGAAAAGAAATACATATATAAATTCTTTCATTTCAACCCAATATAACAGAGTTGAGCTGATCCCAAGAGAAGGTCTGGTTGGCAGACATATGCAGCATCATCTGTAGGTAGGGGTTTGTTCCCATCATGTGTAGTCCACGAGAGCATCAAAATCTGAATATGTTTAGTGTTGTCGAGCCCAGATCTGAGATTCAAGATTCTTCAGTATTAGTGTTAATGTGAACTTATTCTAGAATACTCAAGGTGCTGAATCAGGCATTTGGACCTGCTTTGACTGCAAACAGCTGCAATGAAAATTAAGTTCTAGAGCTATTAAAGGAATGAATGGCATGAAAAGAAGACAGGTGCATCTACCAGGTAGGTCAATGACCCTGGTTGGACAAAGCAGTGCCATCTATTGTAAATTAGCTAAGAAACTAAGTATCCATTCCTGATGTACACCAAGGCTCTGCACATGAAAAGAGAGTGACTGCCATAAATATGAGACTGGATAGGGTAACATTCCTTCTGTTTTGTTTATGCCCTGCCACACTTTGTGGAGCCTTCTTCATATATGTTTGCTTGGGTGGTAATGTCATACTAACAAGATAGTTTCTAAGAAAGCAGCGGAGTCAGAAAGTGGCAGCACTGAGTTCATCCTACCACTCTGTGTTCTGAAATGGGAATTGCACTGAAGGCACATTTTCTAAAGAAATCAAGAATTGAGCTCTAATTATTTCCGTTCTCCTCCAGTGGGCTAATATTAAGCCCTCATTTAATTTTCTCTTACCTTATCAAACTCCTTGCTGACAAAGTCTCTTAAAGCTCAATTAATTCAGCAATATGATTACATTCCTGGAGGACTATGTAAATCTCAGGGCCATGGAAATGGAGACTTCCTCAAAGTTCTCACAGACTGGACACGAGCAGAAGAAATTCCAAATGTGACTAATTCCAGGGGGAGGATTTTCAATTGTACAATGAATGTCCTTGGTTTGATTGGCATGTTTAAACGTCACCATTAAGATTCTTCTACTGAACATTTATGGTAGACATGCATATGTCTACTTATATCTCTGAATTGAAAAACAAAAACAAAAACCAATTCCCTACTAAAAAGTAGGTGATCTCATATAAGTTCTGTAGGATTTCTTCAAAAGTGTTGTACAATCCTGATTCATGCACTCCTTTGTTTTCCTAAGTGAGAACAGATAAATTTTAGCAGATATTGTCAAATACTGAGTGTTTATTTATCTATTACAAAGTCTTAAACAAATGGAACTAAGCTTGACCACTCTGTACTTTGGCTTTATTATCTATAATAATTAGCTTCCTGCAATCTGGAATTAGGTCAGGAGAATGCCAATACTGTAACATTATCTCTTTTTAGCTATGTTTGTTTTTACTGTAAATTTATTCATATCAAAGCATTAAATGTTTGTTGTATGTATGTAAATTAGAACATAACAAAGTTAGAAATGCACTTATATCTTCCCTAATGTCTACAATAAAAATTATTATCAAGTTGTATTATAGGCCTAGCCTACATTGGACTGTATATGTTAACTTTAAAAAGATGTAGATTGTCATATGGGACATTTATATTGGTCTATTCGATTAGTCAACACCCATCGAGTAAATCTTATGTTTGATTTTTTTCTACTAGAAGTTCAGAAATACTCATTTAATTATATTACTAGCATAGGGATCAGGAAATTTGTATTACATTTAATTTTTAAAGACATTTAAAATATTAGGTAAAATATTCAAAGTTTGCTTTTTTGTAATTTACTATATTTCAAGTCTGTAATTCTATAACTGCCATTAATTTCATGACTTTAAAACAACTTTCTGTTGATTTGTATAAAATGCATATTTGGTTATTAAAATCATGTAATTTCATTTTTGGATCTAAAGAATTTGGAAGATGTGGCTCTCTTCTTCACACTAAGGAAAAGCTGAATAAAGTGAACATCTGAAAATTCTTAGTGCCTGTGGGTAATTGAGGCCAAAGCACAAACTGCAGCTTTGAAAATGCAGAGTTGGTGAATGGCTTGAAAGAAAGCCAATGCTGGATCAGCTCAGAACACATAAATACTTACTAGCAGCTGGATCCTAGTGTGGCCCACTGTAAAAGATAAAAATCTTCTGGGGTACAGTTTTATAAAGCCCCCAGTTCTGTGAGGAGTTTCCATTCCAATAGCTCATGATAAAGATCTGAGAGGAAATAAAATCTCTTTCATCTACCGGACAAGAAGAAAAGTTCCCACTATAAATATTTGCAGAATTGTCCCTTCTCCTTAAAAGCCTCCCTCAGATAAAATGACTGTCTCAGAACCCAGCTGCCTTAAGGGGTGGCTATCTATTGCCTCTTCCAAACAGAGGAAAGAGAAAGTCCAATTGCACATCCCTCTAACCTCTAACCACACCGGATCAATGAGGGCAAATGTGGGAGGAGGGAGCTGGAAAGCACTTGGAAAGAAATGGGCCTTGGAGCCTGAAAACGCTGGGGAAGAAATCAGCTCACTGTAGTAACACTCTCAGAATTGATTACAGAACTGAACACAATTCTGACACAGGAGCAGAAAGGGTCTATAAAGGAAAAGGAAAACTAATTGTTTCTGGTCAGGAGGATGGACTCTCAAGCCAGAGCAGATAATTAACATTCTACTCATGAGGGTCTATCAACTAGCCACTTTCTCTGAAGGTGACATACCCTACCATAGTGACATTCCCTGTATCTCTGCTTTCACACCCTGTGGAACCTCCACAGGAGAGATCTCACTAGAAACAATATTCAGGGTACTGGAGAGATGGCGCAACAGTTTAGAGAGCTTGCTCTACACCGTACAAGCGGAAGGGGTAGAGTTCAGTTCACAGCATCCATAGAATAAGCCAGGAGTCCTTCAGAAACACCTGTTGCTTCAGGTCCTCAGGAACTGACTTCCTAGTCTAGCTATCTAAAGGCACATATTCAAGGGTATCCTCAAGAAAAGCGCGCGCGTGCGTGAACACACACACATACACACTCAGATAAATTGTCAGAACAACATTCAGATAACATAAGGCACCTGAAATTTGCTCAGAATCATTTGTCATTAGGAAACTAAAAATTCAAACTACAATGTGAGGCTACTACAATATATTATGATTATTGAAACTTCAATGTACATGTAACAGACAGAGGCTCTTAGTCATTTTCAGTAATGTAAAACTGTTTGGTCACCTTGGGACAAAGTGCAGCAGTTTCATATAAAACATTTACTCGATCTGAAAATTATTCCTGATTATTCAATTTGTTCCACACTTACACTGCACCCAAGAACTTTCACGTTAATGTTTATAGAAGCTTTATTCAAAGGCACTCAGATCTCTAAGCTACTGAGACATTCTTTTATTAGGTGAATGGACAAACAATACATGTGGACCATCTATACAGGGAAATATTATGCATGCATGCAAAGGAATGAGCCACCAAGATTTTTCTTATCAAAGAAAATTCTTAAAAAGAAATTTTAAGAAATTTTGTCTTAAAAAGACAAAGAGAATTCTTAAAGAATTCCTAAAGTACATAAGTATGGAAAGTCTATGTATGAATTCAAGTATGTAGCATTTTGGAAAACACAAAATTATAGAAGGAGTAGGTATTTCTGAGGTTGCATAGAGTTCTGAGGTGAGCTTTCTATCTGCCAACTATTCTTTAGGATAGAATGGATGAACAACATGACGCTTTGGGTAACATCCACAGAAATTTCACATGAAAAATGAATGTGAGGACAGATAAGATGGCTCGGTAGGTACAGGGACCTGAGTTCAGCCTCCCAAAACCACATGGTAGAAACAGAAAACCAGGTCATGCAAGCTATCTTCTGTCTGCCTCACATGTGCTAGAGAACATGGACATACACACACACTCCCCCCACACACACCACATTTATTTAAATTAATTCTAATATAAACTGTGAACTTCAGTTAAAAATAATAATGACCTGATATGAACTTTTAACTTGCAGCAAAAGCACCATGCAAACTCTTACTAAGTTGAAAAATTGGGAGTGCAGGGGTTTTTAGAAACTGTACACATTCTATTTAGTTTCATTCTTTTTGAAAAGTGAAGTCTATTAATACTTTAAAGCTCCATGTCACATGCAGTAGAGTGACTTAAAGATTCATTACTCTAAGTTAAGCAAATACAAAAGGGATCCAACTGCCTTTGGTTGTTCTCACTGTAACAACAGTGTTCAACCTTATGTTGACACCTCTGGTCCACAATAAATGGGAGATTCAGCCGGAAAACCCACCACCCTATCTAAAAGAAAGACAATCACATCTGTAAAAAGAATTAGCCAGGCTTCCTTTTAATAGTTATTTTTGTCAGTCAAATTCCCTGAAAGTTTTGAAATGTTTGTTGACTAGTTGATTCCTTCTTGATGGAATGGCAGAGAAGGGAATTTTGGTCATCACTAACACTTGAGTGATCCTGACATGCATTTCAAAGAAAGATGACAAGTTGCTCCATATACTGTTCCTTCAAATAGTCATGTTAAATGTTACCATGGACTATTATATCAGTCAAGAACTCATTTCTATGAATGGGAGTTGTCTCCAGAAGGAAATAATTGTGACAGATGGGAAATGGAGATCATTTGCCTGGCAGCTAACAGCTTAGCACATTTGGTGCCATACTAGCAAAGAAGGAGAAGGTCATCATATTACAGCTGTGGCCAGAAGACTGCTCTGCTGGGCTCATGAGAGCTGCAATGACTGAAAGCATGGCTCTGCAAGCAGTGCTGCATCATTGTTTCATCCCTCTGTAACTTCAACAGCTCAAATCCCTAAAAGCAATCTGAATCTGCTCCTAGGAGAGCATCTCAATAGACCCCTGTCATCTTACTGAACAGAGAGAATACAGGTTTGGAGCTGAGCTGCACTTCTCTGGCTTCCCTTACTCTCTTGCATCTTCCCCTGGAATGCAAGGCATGTAGAAAGCATTGCAGGTGAACAGCATGGAGTGGGTGTAGGTGTTCTCATTTTAGCACACTGATTAGCATTTTATTTCAAGGTTGAATAGCAATTACCACTAATGAACAACATGGTAATTTAGAGCCATAAATCACCAGTTGCTTGGCTTTGCCTTTTAACACAGTGAATTAGAGCTGTTTTGTGCCTAAATCTTGGCAGGCCTCTGTGCATCTTCCTTTGGTCAAGGTGTACTGTAATTTAAGGGGCCCACTGAGAATTTCTACTCAGGACAAGAGTCTGGATTCCTTGATACAAATCAGCAGATTGCTGGAACACCTGTGGCCACAGTGTTCATGTTCTGCTCGTTATGGAGATAGTGTCTTGGACTAGATAGATTGATGGCTAGATAGAATTTTGAGACAATAAGACATCATGAAATTTAAATTGAAAAATGTTCAAAGGGAAAATGGCTTGTCAGTGATAATGTGATTAACTTTTTCTAAATGTTTTCTCCTCTTTGTAGATAATTCAACATAATGATGGAATACAACCCAGGTCCATCCTTCTTCTTAAATGGCTATCTTCTAGAAGATGTGGAGCACAGAAACTTATATGTCACTAAAGGAGTTAAGCAAAAACATACAGAACACAGGACAAATCTCAGATCTTTGTTAAAACCTATAGAAGTAGGGCAGTCCTATGGGGCAAGAGGATAATGACTTTCCTGTGTATAATTAGTTACCATGAGAACTTACAGCATACCGCAGAAAGCATTATAAATTGCAGTCAATATGACTGAGCCTGAGTGAGCAATTTCATTATTCTCAATTATTTGCACAAGAGAGAACCTTCTTGACACTACCACTAAATAGCAGCCACGGCAGCATTTTGGGTTCTATTCATTGTTTTGACTCCTAGCTTACATGTACTATCTGTGGTCTGCATTTGAGTCCAGGTTGTTAGGACCCAAATTCTCACAATTTGCTACAAGAACCAAACTAATATGTTCTTTACATCATCTTAAACAGAAGGATTTTTTTAAAAAACAAAAATCTACATATGTAAAATTCATATTCGTGAAGTTAAAGATATACTCTTGTTTCTCAATTTTCTAAAATATTTAATTAAATGCTAGTTTTTGATAAGGTTAAGATTGTGCATTCTATTGTAGTGTTTTCCTTCTGAAATCTGCTCCCATTTTTATAAATTTTTATTATTCAATCTATATAACATTTAAGAAATTTTAACATTGGCTAGAGGGTTGACAAAGTGGTTAAGGCACTGGTTGCCCTTACAAAAGTCTTCAGTTCAATTCCCAGCACCCACATGGTGGCTCACAACCATGTATAATAGGATCTGATGCCCTCTTCTGTCACGTAGGCATATATAATAATAGAGCACTCATATACCTAATTAAATAAATGTTAAAAAAAGAAGAGTTAACTTAATGAAATAGATACTAGTTTATCATAAATAAAGGTCAGTTGCTTAATATGGCATTGTGTTTCAATATACCTTGTGGTTCAGGTAATTTTTTCATTGGTAATGATTACAAAATGCATGCAATGTATATTATATATTATTGAGAGACAAATTATTTATTTCACTATGGAATGTTCTCATTTATTTCCAGAAATATTTTTGTTTTGTTTTGATGAGACAAGGTTTCTCTTTATAGCTCTAGTTGTCCTGAAACTTACTCTGTAACTATACTGGCCTTGAACATGCCTACTTCTGGCTCCCAAATCCTGAGATTAAAGGTATACACCACCACACCCAGCCTAATATTTCTTAAATTATATATATATATATATATATATGAGTGTGTGTGTGTGTGTGTGTGTGTGTGTGTGTGTATGCTAGGTGGGAAATGAGTCCTTATTTTGAGGCTGTGGACTAAACAAAAAGTACAGAAATATGAAATATTTTGAATATGTATTTAGCAACTTGGCAGGCAATGATATATTGAAAGCTTTGACCCATAGCTGGACTTGACATTTAGTAGGTATGATACTTTGGGAGATACCTTTCCCTCCCTTTAACCTGGAGCCTGATCTCTCATCATTTGCAAGCTTAAATGTAGGCATTTTATTTTGGGAAGACATTTTGAATATATGGGCATCTATATGGCTTTTCCAGAGTGGGGTTTCATGTTTATGCCCCAATCAAACATTTTATAAAATCTGACAAAGAATCCTCTGGTGCATATTTATTTTACTAGGAAATTAACACAGATGATAGAGGCAGACATTGCTATTAGTGGCCATCTAAAAGTGAGATGTGTAGTTGTAAGGTCACTCAGAAGGAAAGAGTGAACAGTGTTCAAGACAAGGTCTCAGTGATGATCAAGGCATCATGTCAGCAGCAGTGTCTTCATGCCTAAGACACATATCAAGGGTTTAAAAGGCAATGGAGAAAATCAAGGTTTACTGAGAACTAATTCTAAGTGAACACGGAATCAAAAGAAAAAACATATTTTCATCTGCTTCACAGAAGAACCAATCTGGGGTAATAATTTAAGAAGAAAAAACCATTAAAACAAGTAAGAACAATTCATTGAAGTAAAAACTAGAGTTTTAGTGTCAAGGAAGAGGATCTGGGGAAAGTATGAGAGTTATTTAAGGTTTGCAGATATATCATTTACATCTGTCGGATTAGAAGAATTAGCAGGGAATTCCTAGAAAAAAAAAATGCATCATCAAAATAAAGCATAGTGCATTGCTTCAGGTCCCTATGATAGACTGTATGTTAAGTAACATGTAGCTTCTGAAGACAGCCAGCCAATGGTGTGGTGTAGCTGTACAATGTACACAGAGTGTTTATAAAAGCAACACAACAACAACGAAAAACCCTTCTTGCCAGGTAATGTGGTATGGGGCTTTTAGGAGACTGAGGGGGAGTGGGGAAACATTAGCAAGCAAAACAAGAGAGCCTACTATTAAACAGAATTGCATTTCACCTAAAGCTGAGTCTATACATATTTCACCTGGTCTAAAAGTGTCTCTGCACTTAGTGAGCTGTAGCCTAACTTGAATTGCAGATTGTAAACTCTGTAGCAAGGAGCAGAGTCACACTCAACCACAAGCCAGCATTTTTTCCCCAGCTATGTTCTAATAAAAGAAACTCAAGCAATACCAATCAAGCTATCTCGGTGCCACATTTCCACTCACTGGGTGTCACCTTTTTTCTGTCTGTAAATATACCTGAATTGAATAAAGCATTCAAACTCTTTGAGGACTGGGCTGCTAGGTGGTTTTAGGATGGTAAAAAACAATTAAGATTTGTAAAGTGTTTTATTTGTAACTTGGTTTTTCTGAGGCTACACTGTCTTCATATATAAGGAATATGACTGTGTGACAGGTACCATTGTTGGTGGCATCCAAGCCTGTTGTGCAACTGTCCTAATAATCGAGTGATTATACAGAATAAAATTTCTTTGGGGTTTTTCATATGTTTATGTTTTGGCTTTTTGCTTTGTTTTGTTTCTAACTTGATATAGAAGAGTTTAACTGAATTCTATGTGATATTCACATTAAAGATTTTCAACATTATATTTCTTAGTGAATTATAATATTAATACTTTCCTTAGATAAAATCTTAAGAACTACAATAGGAAAAATATTTTAAATTTTGTATTACTGTCTTTGCTATAGTGATAACAAAATGTTTGAAGAGAATAAATACCACTAAGTGGCGTTGACCAGGAATTGCATGTAATCATGAAAAAATTTAAATGTGTTTTAAAAAGTTTTGATGTCAATAATCTCATGTTCTTAACTATAACATTGAAAGTAATATATAGGATTTTAAATGATAATTCTTTCTATAATTTTTGTATCAACCATATAAAAATCATGAATATTCATAAAAATGCTTTTATATATGTCTTCTCAAACTTTATAAAATCATTTTTCTTGTTTTTCATTATAGGGAAATTCATTGGGGAAATATTACTTTGACAAAGACATGAACATACCTTACTTTCCTACTTCTGCAGAGCACCTTATGTTGTTGCTTCTCTGGAGATATCTTTTCTACCACACTCTCTTTCCTCATTTTAAATACTGCTTCCAATTCACAAAGGGAAAAACAGAGTAACCATCTTTAATGCTGAGTAGTAAATTAATACCCCTGATACAATAAAGAGGGGCTGTGATTATCACTTGACCATCTGTCATATGTGGAATTTTAGAAATTCTACTTTGTGTAGGAACAAAAGGCAAAAGAACAGTGAAGAGACAAACTGATAATCTATAGTGGCAGGTTTGAGTAAGGGAGGGGTCTGTAAAGAAACAAAAATAGAAAGATCATCACCAACTTCACTTCTTTTTCTGACATCTTGTCTTTATAGCACATGGAAATACATGCACATGTATGTTTAAATATGCATACCTATGTACATATAAAATAATATAATATCCACATGTAAATAACTCTTCTATAAATAACTGACTCTATACATGAGATATTAAACTGGTATAATGATAGAACATTACTGGTATTATGGTTTGAATGTAAAATATATAGGCTTATATGTTTGAACATGTGCTGGCCAACAGTTGGTATGGTTTGTAATGGTGGTTGGACCTTTAGGGTGTGATGTTTCACTGAAGGAAATAGGTCATTGAGGGGACGCCTGGAGGTTTTTTAGCATAGTCCTATATCCTCTTTGCTTTTTGTTGAGTGTGGATACCATGCTACTGAACATCTTTTTCTCCTGGCGCTATGGCTTTCTTGCCTGCCAGCATATCTTCCTCATCATGATGGGTTGTATCCCATCTGGTACTCTAAGTGAAAAACCATTCTCCCTTAAGTCGCTTTTGTCATGGCACTTTATCAGACCACAGGGGAAACAACTAAGGCAACTAGAAGTAGCCTCAGATATGTCTTTTGTTTGTTTATTATCTATCCATATAATCACCAATCTTTCTTTGCATTCAGTTAACACAAATAGAGAAAAACTAAGAGGAAGTGAAAATCTATTATATAATGAGGATATTTTAAGGATGCATCTTTATTATAGTACCTTTAATGAAAAGAAGTATAATTTTTAGAACATGCAGATTAGTGCAATATAAAATCCTAAATCTGGCAGAAATCATGAGAGATCTATAAGTCACTTAAATGTGAATGCTTACCACAGCCAAGCTCTTTCATAATTATAAGTGACTTTCACTTATAATTTCAACCATCTGCTGTTCTATTTGGCTTTATACCTTTGCTTTCAGTTCATGGCTGGTGTTTAAAAATCTTCACCTGTTCTGTGGGTATCAGCCTGCGACTGCTTGTTTATGGGCTACTGAGGATGATTAAAGAACCCATTGTTCTTCTGGGGGAGAACTCTCTGAACATGATGTGAGTGGAATTGAAAAGCCCTTTGTGCTGAGAGAAATACTGACATGCTGAGAATGAGGAGGCCTCTAGGTATTTGCGTAGGAAGGACTTCTGGATCTTTCATGAGTTTTTCTTTTCTCATTCCCAACCTTTGGGCCTCTCATCACCTAGCATCCAGCCTATTTCCTATCTCTCTGTAATTGAATGAAGTTTGTTCCATAACCAATTAACAGCCCCCTAAGTACAGAGGGACATGCAGATATATACATAAGGCTCTACAGAAACAAATTTAATGTATTTACTAATGTTTGTCCATTTCTAGCTCTAGTCCACTCAAAAAAGTAATATGAAATGATTCCCAGTGTTAAGAGTCCAAATTAATTCTACAGGGTTTAGTGTTTGACAGTGATGCTGTTGTAATGAACTTCTCACACATTAGGGATATGCACACACTTGAGAACACACATATGCACACACTCTCACAGACACCTCCATGTGGAAGCTGGTCAAAACTAGAGGTATCGTTGAAACACAAAAAGTTCAAATTTAATTATAAACATTCAAATCTTTGAAAAATAAAAATAACGCCAAATAAATGGTAAAACACCAGCTAAGTGTGGTAGAGAATGTCTTTAATCCCAACACTTGGCAGAGGCAGGTAGATCTCTGTGAGTTCAAGGCCTCAAAGCTAGAAGGAAAAGGAGGAAGAGGAAGAGGAGGAGGAGGAGGAGGAGGAGGAGGAGGAGGAGGAAGAAGAAGAAGAAGAAGAAGAAGAAGAAGAAGAAGAAGAAGAAGA